>JAUBWS010050411.1:3142-28232 GCA_032270445.1 Darlingtonia californica
AATCTAGACCATTTTAAAAAATTTGAGCGCGTTCTAAGGGTTATTGTAGGTGTTTTCTACAAAATGACTTGTCCTTACTTGTCTCCTTTTTTGCTGTGAAATTTATTGTCCATTTTGAGCTTTATGAAAACTTTAAAAACGGAAAAAATCGAATCCAGAAATGGGAAATTCTGTCTAGTTTGTGATCATTTAGAAGCTTTCTTGATTTTGCTTAAGAGTCTCCATAGCCAAAATAATGGTTCCTCAAAAGAACTAATTTATGCTGGCCGTGTAAAGAAATCAATGATTCTCTTCAACCTTCAAATGATCAATAAAATTTCACATTCGTATACGAAATGATTCGATGGTCGTTGCTAAAAGACATTTAACTTTCTGTTTTTGATATATGGAGAGACTTCTCGGGTATTACAAGCTTTACATTGACTCCAAGGACTATATAGTACTCAAAAATTGCGTACGGGATTTTTGTAGAAGGACTGAATTTTATTCATAGATTTTCCGTGCTTAGGGCTTGAACATATCTCTCGAATGCGTTCTAATTCTTGATTTCTTTTCTTGATTATTTGTGATTTTTTTTAACTGTACGAGATTTTTTTAGAACTTTACAACTCGTTTGACTATCGCCAAAATGATTTACGACTTTGTTAAAACACAGAAATCAAATTTTGAAATAAAGCTTATAACAACCTCGTTTTTTGCAGAACATTTCATGAATAAGGGGGATCCAGAGCTTGAATATATTTACCAAAATCTCTGCGAAAAATGCTAAAACCATTGCTGATAGAAATTTCAATTATTGTCCTTTTTAGCACGGACTTTTATAGGGGTTTTGAATAGGAAATAATCGCTAATTCTCGACATAACTATAGAACTATACAAAAGACGCTAATAACGCATGTACTCATTTTCAAATTTTCTATCACTAGTTCTAAATCAGTTTCCTCAATTGGGCTGGGGGTTGCCTAAAATCGTAACAAACATAAACGTTTTACACAGACTTTTTGGGGTCTTTTTGCTGATAGCTTCTATTACGGCCAAGAAATACATTGGATTTATCCGTTTAAAACTGTGTTGAGTTTATATTCTCGTTTATGAATGTGGAGGGACGTTTTGCAGGTTCCTGGGGTATAGGGTGCTCGGAGGCAACACCGAAACACGAGCCGAAATAATTCTACGGACTTGATGCCGGCGCAATATACAAACTATCCCCAGTCCTTCAGAGTATCGGACTTGGTTTTACAGTTTATGTACAAATAATGTTTGTATGAAATATGATAAATTAATTCGGATAATCGAGACAACATAACAGTCATTCCAAAATAAACGAAGCGAGAGAGTTGACATTAGGCATCAGAATAACACTTTTAAAGTTTTATGTTATTTATTTACCTTATGTTGAAGTTGAAATGGTTCGAAATACAAGTTAAATTATCTAGCAATGTTTTGATATTTGTTTGACATGTGAATATAATGGGAGAAATATCTGCCGCAACGCAGAATGAGAGTATTGATTCTACTACAACAACATCTCGCGAGAGGTGTGTTTCTGATTCGAATGTGGAACTACAAAAAAATGCTAACGGTAAAAAAATGAATGGTACCTCTAAACATGGAGATCCAAGGAGAAGGCACTTTGGCCATGCATTTGGAAAACGATTAAGGTTAATATTAAGGCCTTGGAAATGGAGACGAAAGACAAAACGTAGCAGATATTTAGGTAGTGCTTCTCATAAAGATGTCAGTCTGAGTAAGTCCTTACATAATTTTTGAAAAAGTTTTATACCTTATGATAGGGGTTGGAACTTTTCATCAACTTTCCAGGAGTTTCTATAGTAATAAATATAATATATATAAAGACAATAAATCTTTAAGTTGAAATAAACCAAAACATACTTCTTGTTTCATGTTTCATTTTTTCAACATAAGGACTTGACATTCCCCTTCTTCAGTTGAAAACTTTACCTTATTAACTTGAACAATTATTAGGGTTTTACAAAAACCATTCTGTCGTGGTATTTATCTGTTCATTATGTAGGGAAGGTCAAAATTAGAAACTACAAGTTTGATTAGACTTTTTTTATGATATGTTTGTCAAGTTAAAATATTGGTGCTTGTGAGCTTCTGTCTTTTACATTGTTAAAAAGTAAGATATATTACTCTGTAAGAGCCTTATTCGTAGATAAACCGGAAAAGATGTGTCATATATTTTTATGGGATGTTATGGGATCCAGGATGTGGAGGATAATTATAAGGGACATGGTATGGGGCAGACATCTTGACATATATTATACATATAGTTTTTACACAATTTTCCGATTTCAGTCTATAAATGTACACACAGATTTTTTAATTGTTTTTGGTAGGTTAACAAATTGTTTAAATTAAAAGATGTTGTAGCGATTATTTTTGTATGATAAAAGTTCATTCAAAACTTAATGCTGATTATTGCCTAATGGATAAATAAGCACAGACACAAGGGGTATATATAACAAAATTTTAGGAGAAAGAGGGATGAGTTGTTAAAAAATAATTATATATCTTTTACATGCTGGCAATAACTAATGATATTTTAACGGCTTGTCACCCTCCTCCTGAAATTTTTGCTACTCCTCTGCCTGGAATTATTAAAATGATACATGAAATTAACCATTAAATTTGATAATTTGATTGCCTTAAGAAATCTGTACGCACAATAAGACAGATCCTGATGTTTACATTTGGGTTTAGGCTCCATTTACAATCATTATTTGATTAGTTTGCAGCTTCCTTAGTAGGGTTTTTCTGTCCTTCTATTCTTTGATTATACTTATTACTTCACTTTAATAAAACTACACAAGAGTTGAAATGTGTTTGAGCCCATAAAATGACAGGCAAAATATGCAGAAATGGCCGTCAAATCGTCCGGGAATGGCAGTCAATACAGTCTTGATTACTTTTGTAATTTAATTGCACCTCATTTCATCCATGAGATAATAGATAACACTATACACCTCATACAGGATCCATCTATAAACTGAGACAGGGGGATACCAATTCAGGATACCAACCCATAGTAAACCAACTTGGATTTTCATGAAAATCTAAGTACTGATACTTACCACCACAAAACAATTTAAAAAAAATGGGGTACCCACCCACAAAATTGGCGCAGATATTAAACCAATTTTTCAGCGTAAAATCAAAAATATAGGGTACCCACCATAAATTTCTACTAATTTAGAAGAGAGATTATTAGTTCCATCAATTCAAAGCATGGTAGATTTATCAAGTGAAGTTTTTGTAGGGTTTATGGTCGCTATTCAAGACAGAAGTATTCTATTTTATAAGCATGTACAGTATATGTGCTTTTGTTGCCCCAATTTCAGTTTTGTTTATTAAGAAAGTGTTGAGAAGAAAAGCACTGAACTGTGGACATTATCATTGGGGAATTTATTCCTGCAATCATAAAGTCAATTTTAACGAAAATTTAAACAATTCATGGGAAAATATGAGTTGCATCCTCTTTCATTATATAAAATACTGTCACTATTTCAGAGGAAAACAATCAGCTATTCTGATAAGCAGTTGGTTATGCAGCAAACAAGATTCTAGTAAACAGTAGATATATGCTTGAAACAAATATTCAGGATTCAAGTGTGTATGGGGCTAAAATTTGAAAAAAAAATGCAAAGGTTAGATCTCAAATTGATAAAATGGACACTTTAAGTCTTACTGATACCAATAGAAAAGGATAAATTTTGAAAAAATGAAACAACCACCCAGAATTTGGTACCTAATACCAAATTGAATAAAGGTAAGAGAAAATTAAAATTGTACACCACCACCCACTGGCTTTGGTATTTAGTATTGGGATGGGCAAATTTTGTATTGTTGGTGTCTGATGAAAATCCACTACATTTATTTTATATGTCCATTTAATGGTGTCCCACCTCAACCAGTTGTCTCTACTCACCTCATTCTTATAAAACACTGGTTCCAATATGGGAACTACAATTAGAGTAGTGCAAATAAATATCAGTGGTATAGAGTAACTGGTGTAGAGAGCAAACAAGATCACTAGAAATAGCATACTAATTTAAGTTTTTAAAGGTTTTTAGTAAAAGGTATCATAGTTTGGAGGTTAGACCCCTCTCGAAAATACCCACCACCCCTTTTAATGTAACCCCCCCCCCTTTAAGTTTTTTTTCCTGAACTCCCCTTTTTTTAAACAACCAACCTTATAATGAAAATTTTCTTAACCCCCCTTTCAAAACTAAACTTTCCCGCAACCCATAAGAAAATGAACAATAGAAGAAGAAAGACAATCAGAAATTTCAGTTTGCTTGATCAAGATCAAAGTATTAATAAAATCAGAAGGTTTTCATAAACTATAAAGAAAACTATGAGTAAAATGTCTAGCAGTCTAAGTCGCTAAAAAGTCTAACAGTACTTAAGTTCTGAGTTTTATCTTTTAAGCATCCCAATAGAAATAGGGCTTCCATGGTATCTGCCTAAAAACTTCCTAATAAAAACAAAGTGGTTTGAAAAGACAATGACTTTGAACTAGTATAATTCTAACCCCCTCTGAACCATTCGCTATACCATTGCTGCATTAGTCTGCAAAATCTTGTTGAATCAACTTTTTTTTCAATATGCAAACAGATTCGAATTGGAATAACTTAGGAACGGGTTATCAAAGCCCTTTACACTATATAATTTTTCAATTCAACTTGAAAAGGTCAATTCATTTAAATAAATTTCAAGCTTTTTAAACCCCGATGTTTTAGCATTAAAATAGTCCTAATTTTACAAATGACCCAATTTTTCTTATCTAATTTTCATGCTTTGTACTGATACTTTGTATCAATAAATTTCAAATTCAAACCTTCAACAATTCACTTTCAAAGCGAGATCATTGATAACCTTTAGACCCAAAAGCCCTGGTGACCAGAGAAATTTTGAAAATCAGTACTTTGGTGTACTAGGGAAGAAAAAGTAAGGGAAATAATTGGTACTATGCTGATAAAAACTGGTTATTAGTACATTATTTACCAAAGAATCTTGAAGGTTGAAACATAACTCTAGGACTACAATTAGTAACTAATTATTATTTGGACTATATAACCTTTATTTTATTGGTTAAGTAATTCTTCTAAGAAATGCATTTTTTCTATTTGTCGGGTCTTGACCATAACTAAGAGGTATGTGTATTTGTTTTCTCCAACCACGTGATCACTCAACAAAGTCCTGACTGATTTACAAAATTATCCAGAGGTATACCACCACAGTACTAACCAGAATACTGTCTCTTATCAACTGCTTGACTCCCCTAATCAATTGCTACATGGGTTACTAACTTCTAGTACTGATACTAGTACTAATAAAATGAGTAGGTTATTTATTTTGTCATAAAAGAGCAGAACTTTATTTTTCCAGGTACTGCTAATTTTCTTGATTTCAGTGAAATTTTGTGCCATCAGTTAGATTTCATTCTTATAAGCCCTATTGTTATCCTTGATCTCAGTAGCATGATATATTTAGGTTGCATATCATAAGTCACCCTGGTGCAGTAGGTAAGACCTGAAATTGCTTTAACATTGAAAACAGTGAAAATACCAGCTAAGTGCATCGAAAATTGAAGACAAGTCTTATATAAAGTTGGACCAGGAGCTACTGTAGTTTAAAAAATAATAATAATGCATTCCAAGCTAGGGTCAAAGACAAGATGTTTGGTTCCTGTTTTTATAATTGTGCTACAAGGACATTGTTTTATAGTGCTTTCTCTGACCAAGAGAATTAATTGAGAATTACTTGAGAATTACAGATTTGATATTAGTCTGATTAATAAATAGTTTGAATCAAAAGATAACGTGCTACTAAAAATAAGTATTAATAAATTTTCAAACACTTTCAAAATGGTATAATTTTCTTTTATGTTTTAATTTCAAATAGAATATTCAGTCTATTTTTACTGATAAAAAGATGGTTTTAGAATATAGTCTATTTTCAAGCTTGAATATGATGTATATATAACTGATATCATCTCATGGGGGGGGGGGGGGGGAGGATAGGTTAACCTCTATTCCCATTTGTTGTATGTGTTTTTTCGAATCAAGTGAGAGCTTAACAATGGATTCATTAGAAATTAACCAGAAAGCTTAGTGACATATTTTTCTGTTCCAATTATGACGAAATGGAAATGGAAGAAAGTACTTCACACCCCAACCACTTTTAAATATTTTTAACAGCAGGTTTTTTCTTCTTTTTTCTTTGAAGATATATATAGTTTTTGGATATGAACTAATATTTAGGCTATGGGGAGCATTGATTTTCAAAAGTCTTTTAGAGTATTTTAAAGAATTAAAAAATAATTTGCAGTTGATTTTCAAAAGTCTTTTAGAGTATTTTAAAGAATTAAAAAATAATTTGCAGTGATACTTTGTGTGCATTTGTATTAAAAGAAAACGTTTTTTTGAAATTTTATTTGGAAAATTCTCTCCTGCAGTTGCCCAGTTTTAGACCTTTGTTTACAAACTTACTCCATATTGAGTGATTTTAAATACAAGGAATGAGGAAGCCAATGTCAGTCAGAATTCATTTTTTTGTTTTTTTAATAATGATCTTGATTCAGGTTTCAAAAAAAGTTGTTTACTTTTTCTAAACTTGCTTTAAAAGTCAGTATTGTATGCTATAAGACATTTTAATTTAATGTTTTCATTGAAGCTTAAAAAACGTGAAAGAAAAATAACGGTATATTCTTTTAAGAGATTACAGCAGATATCTTGTATTATGAATTCGACATTCCTTTTAAAGGAAATTGACAATAAAAAGCATTTTTTATGCAGGTTTTAGAACTAAAACAGATAATATATAGATATTTTTCAATAGAAGGGTTAACCAATGACAGAATCGTCAATGGATGCGTCTTATTCAGATATGCACATAAGGAATTCTACATAACCCCCTTTGAGTATCAAAGATTAGAGCTCTTACTGAAATCAGGCAATTTTCATCTGACAAAAACTACTATTATACAGTAATTACTATCGCCTTTTTGTAATGAATTTGAAGCAGCATGGTAAACATTAAGCTCATCGAAACAATATAAATTAGGAAGAGACAACTAATTGCTACATAGTAGACATGATAAGGGAATATAATTAATAGTTTATTCACTTAATAATTAATGGATGAAGTTGTGTGTGAATTCCCTCAGTAGATTTTGGCAACGATAATAGTTTTTACTAAGAATCATAGTGTTTGTTGAAAGAAAATTACAAGTTACAAATCAAAACGATTTCATCAACTGTATATAACTTTTGAATTAGGTTTACAGCAAACGTTTTATGAATATTAGTTTTTGTAGCTGTTTGAATGCCAGCTAAAATCATTCTTCAGATATTTCAGTATCGATTATTTCAAAATTTTCAAAAATTTGTGTTCTAAGAAAAACCTCATTATTTCATCAGCTATTAGAATGCAATAATTATCTACTCAAAAAGTTTCAACCTACTCAATTACCTTTGATATATACAGACTGACTTGCTTGTCACAGTTTCTAAATGACAGGGGTCAAAAATATGTAAAGTCAAAAATATCACTGATCAATTTTTTGTAATGCTTAGAACCCTACTGATACGCTCATTCTTAGTGCACCCGAGCTGTTATAGTAACCATGGCAACGACGAAACAAGAACATTCCGTAATTTAAAAAAAACTGGCAAAAATTAAGAAGTATCTCCTTTTAGTTTTACTCAAAAAATCTGAAAAGAAAAATCGGGGGAGGAGATTTCTCAAAAAAAATTGAAAAAACAAACAGACAGATATGATCAGTGATATAGTAAATGTTAATTAATTATGGACCAGGTAGATACAGTTTCGTATTTTAAAGTTAAGTTCCTACAGTACTTCGTCAAATTCTGCAAATTATATCGGAGCTTTTTTTTTCCTTACTAACAGGCAACTCATCGATATCTACTTTTTACAAGGCGGTCGATTTTAATAGCTTAGTATCCTACAACGAAAAGAAAATTTAGCAGCAATGCATTGCTAACGAACTTTTGAACATGTAGAATTTGTGAATTATCATCTTCCCTAGTTTTCTGTTGACGGAATTTAAGGTCACAATTATGAGCATTTGCATGGGGTCTAAGTTTAGGAAACGAATCGATGACATACACAATTTTTCGTGTCCCCTTATTGCATTGGTGTAAAACCGCAATTTCCTGGTCTACGCTAACGACTTATAAAACTCCTGGTTTGGGTTTTGGGTTTTAAATGATACCTTGCTAAGATACTACAGGAAAAGAAGTAAATGTATTAATTTTGAATTTATCACTCATATAACTTTCATTTCAATAATAAATTGTTGTATTATTTTATCTTATAGGTGACGATGATAAACCAACTGAAAACGAAAGTAAAGCTGATTGCAATGCATCAAAACTATCGTATTCGACCAGCGATTTATCAAACCTTACACCTTTGGATGTTAAATTTACAATGGACTTAGATAAGCCAAATGTAACCACAAGTAAAAATAACGGTACCTTAAATACAGACAATGATGCAGTCACATCGACTGATGTAATTATTATAGATAAAAATGCCGATATTGATAAAAAAGTTAACGGAGATGTCCCACAGTCAACTGTGGCAGTTTCCACAACCGAAGCGTCCGACGCAACAAAAAGGAAGAATTTTAAATTCAACGAAGTCGAAATGAAGCCAAAAGTTGTTGAAATAGATATTGAGCAAACACAGAGTTCAGGTAAACTGTTGTTAAGGTTATAGCAAATGTTTAAGAAAGCATGCTTATTAAGTAGAAGCTTTTCTTTGAAAATTTTGAAAGAAAAGAACAATGTTGGCAAGGCTAAGAAGAAGTAGCATCGTCAGAAAGGCGTTTCAAAAAAGCTCAGGTCTTTCTGCATTTTCCTATTGAGATTAATTCGAAATTTTCACTACCACTGTTAAATAGGAAGGGTTTTATTATTACTCAAATATTAATATCTGATTACTTGGTAATAGTACAGCACTGTAATAGTAATAATTATTAAACCTATGATTATAAAGACAGTCATTCAATTGGACATATTTCATAATGTTATCGTAGACCATCAATACTATCGATATATTATCAGACAAGTAGAAACTTACAGAAAGAATATTACCTGCTTTTGCATGTTTATTGTACACGCGTAAAGCCCGTGGCTTTTTACACGCATTACACTCATTTTCCTCTTTTAAGTTCTTTTTTATATTTATCACTAATAAAAGTACTTATTAATTCCATATGCGTGTCTACGTCTAGACCCACTGTCAGAATCACGAAATAATATTTTCCTCCTTGTTTTGAAGGGTGGGTAATGGCGTACAGTAAGTTGGTCTTAGGGTGAGTTTTCATTTTAAAAACCCGTAATTTACTATAGAAATTTAGAATAGAAAAATAAGAATATTTTTTACCCATAACAAAATTAGCCTATTATCTTAAAAAAGCGTGTATTGTTATAGCTATCCGTTTTTCTTTGTTTTTAGATAAAGGACCACCGTCTTCTGTAAAAACCATTAGTGAAAAAGAAGGTAATTATATACTTTTCACGTGTCACATATTTCCTGTAATTCTTGGTTTTGCACTCAGCCCTTATCCAGCTGTCAGTAGGTCGGCAAATATCACAAAATCAGGTCGGTTTTGACAAAACTAGCTCGGTTTTCAGGTCGGCAATGCCGAATGCCGACCTTAATTAAAAGGGCTGTGCACTACATTTTATTCTGTAAATGTACTGCTTATTTTTTGTTGATAATTGTTTAGGGCTTTAGATTAATGAGCTATCCATATTCATATCACAATAACTAGTTTCCGAAATCACAACGGCAACGTGGCAGTTGGTAGTGGAAAATTCCATGTTCCAATACGGTAACTACACAACAAACATAAAACTCGCGTATTTGCTGCAACCTCAAATTTGTTCCTTAACATCGGTTGCGTCTTACGGGAAACGTTTCCTTTGACTGACGCATGCGTATTTTTTAAAAACAGTGCTCTCACGTTACCGTTACGGTTTCCGTTGTGTTTTCTGAAAGGTTGATTTTTCACAATATGATAGATTCGAGACAAACAAAAGGAACAAAAGTGTAACAAAAATAAAGATAATATCAAACAAGTTTTTGTTGACAGAAACAAGGCTGTCTTGTTGTAGAATGCTCGCTTACTATTTGCAAGGATATAGGCTCATTCATCAGCTGGGTCAAACCAAGAAAAATAGTTGCATTTAACTGCTCTGCTAAGCATTCAGCAATTACCTTAAAGGTGTAAAATTTCGCGAACCTGTACTGGTAGCAAAATTTCATGAATTTTTTGGAAGGCGATTTACCAGAACGAATTAAGTTATTAACGAGATCAATTTTTTCATAAAAAACTTTTACTTT
Source organism: Darlingtonia californica (assembly GCA_032270445.1). NCBI lineage: Eukaryota > Viridiplantae > Streptophyta > Magnoliopsida > Ericales > Sarraceniaceae > Darlingtonia > Darlingtonia californica. The sequence continues at coordinate 13,547 of JAUBWS010050411.1, forward strand.
GTTTTTTAAAAAGTGATTTCGTTATATACCACACGGAAAACATCTAGGAAGTGCTAACTAATGGAATATCGAATTGCTCTAAGAGAGAGAACTCTGGCCAGTAATTATTTACGCCGACCCTGATTCTGCCACTCCCTAATATTGGTCTAACTATAGGGTTGATGTAAAAATAGCCGATAAGGTAATCTAGAATAAAAAGAACTAGTAGATAAACTTTCCTAAGAATTGATCTGCTTTTTACTGACTGTCTTATATAAGACTCTGAGATGCATTTATGCTCATTTGTTGTAGGTAAACCTCCACCACCATATCCAGGCACAGAAAATCCTGTGTCACCGCCAAGGTTTGTTTCACTTTTATCAAGTTATTATAATGTATGGTAAAATTAGGGGAGCATTAGCGGATGTTTAAGATCGCTACCTCAAAGTGCATAGTACGCCTTTCGAATTCACCATTTCACAAACCAACCTGTTACCATGATATCTATATCATGTAATTCAACTCATATCATATCACAGAACAGTAGATGCCAGAACGGAATGCAATCGAAAAATAAATAGCTCTCGTTATAATGTACTTTGTAACCTCGTTGGACTTTTCTCGTCCTTTCTATGTAGGCCCAAACCATGGGTATCATATCCATGCCCAAAGTTGATATAGGCCTATTTAGCGACGGCTTATATTGTGTCATTCCTGTATTTTGGTCTGCAATATACAGCCTGCGTAAAATTAAAAGTCTAGAAGAAAAAAACATAAAAAGCTAAAGGTAATAAACTCCCAATAATTGCTTTGAGATCTTAAGAAATATTGATCAAAATCGACCATCACATCACCGTTTTTTTTGTTGTTAGAATTGCATTTTTCCTTTTTTGTATGGATTGCGTGAAATGATCGAAATTTACAATTGACGACTTTCTATACAACTTTCCGTTTTGTTTGGGAAAAGAGAACCGCCAACTTGCTAGATTTTAGCAAGAGAGTTTTTGGTAGTTTGGCTTCTTATTTTGATATAGTATCTTTGTCTAAGTCAATTAAATTGCTTAGTATAAACTGCAACATTTATTGCTTTATGCTCTTATTGCACGGTCGCTAATCAATCATGTTAGTTGTATGTTTATTCTAAATTGAAATAGAAAGATATCGGAAACAGAGAAAAAAATTCTTGCATATGAAATGAATTTGGAGTTGAATCTTTGATGAAAGATTGCGTGCCGTTTAAATAGAAAACACTCCACCGCATGGGTTTTTCTCAATATTTTAACTTACCGGCACTTAAAGGGTTAAGAGGTAATATCTCCGAAAGTTTAGAGAAAATAATATGCTAAAAGTGTAACATTTTAGAATACAGTATGCATTGTTTAACCCGTCGTAGTTAACGACTGATTTCTGTTTCGTCGCGCCTGATTTTGGTTTCATATTGAATCAACTACTCGGTTATTATGGTTATCCGCTCCGCCTGCGGGGGCAATGAGGGTTCTACTTTCCTGGAAACACCTCAGGGATAAGAATACTATACAATAAACAGTGATAGGGAAATTTCACCATCGATGACCTTGCAAGGAAGTCGAACTTGGGACCCTACTATACACGTTCAGCGCCTTAACCACTCGGCCACGGCTCCACAAGGCTTTTTAAGTTAAGTAAAATTTAGCTTCATCTGAAAAGTTTGTATGCTTATATGCTTGTAATTCTCTTCTCGTTCTTCAACATGGTAACATGTTTTTATAATGTCTTACGCACAGATATTCTGTATTTAGTTACATTTCATACTTTAGTGAAATTCCGACAGCTGTTTGTGATAACGACGACGAAGAAAATAATCACGACAGCGACGGTGAAGAACATGACAGCGATGATGATGATGCGCCGCCACCACCAATTCCACCAAGAGGTGCCAGTATTTCATTTGGTAAGTTTATATCGACCAATCAACTTAATGTTTTATCTCCGGATTTTATCTATCTGTTTTAACTCTTTATTTGCCGTGAAATTTCAAGATTTTTCCCTGGTGCATAGGTCGCGGAGCTCCTGGGTTTCAGGGGCCATAAAACATTTTTCTCAGCCATGTGCAACTAACTGGACGTTGGCAATAAAAGGGTTTAAAGGAAGTTTTTTTTCTACCAGCCAAAATGTTGTTAACGTTTCCTTCAATTCTTAGTTTTCCTATTATCCATGGCAAATAGGTTTTGGTTTCATACTGATTGATTCTAACAAGATTACGTTTCTTTTTCTCTGAAAACAAGAGACAGATCTTAAGAAAGTTTTGCTTTCAAACAACTGGGGCTATTTGCGGAGAAGAAAATGTTTGTTTTTCGAGATATTTTTAGTAATACTTGTTAAAAGGGCTGATGAAGCTTCATGAGAAAAGCTTAAGAAATAAGATCTAGATTTGAGTTATTAGGAAGTCGAGTCTGAAAGTTCGACTTCCTAGGATATCGCAAAGGTATAAAGTTCATATTGGTTCTAGTAATTAGATACCTATAAATCGCAAGTTGAAAAGCAGTTTCATTGTTTTTCTTTTGTTTTCAAAAGAAAAGAATACAGCCGTAAACGGCTGTGACTCAGCGACCGATAAAATGCTTTAAATAAACTTTCTCATATTCAGCCTTTCAGTTTTGGTACCTCAGGCGGGATAAATTCAGTAAAAAATGGAGTTGTGACGTAATGTTTAACGAAGTTATGTTTGAACATTAGAATAGTTAATCATTCTAAGCTATTATCTTAAAAACTTGGACTAAATATTTCTATTACCCAAAATTTAAAACTCCAAAAACGTTTTTAGAATGTGATGACGTCAGCAATGTATTTTTGGTGCATACACTTTTTTGAAATTTACCGATTTTTCAGGCCTAAATTCTAGAAATATATAAAAAAGCTTGTATGCTGATATCATCAACTGGAATCGTTATCGATAATAGGCGTTTAGGAATTAAGCTTATAGCGGATATTTGATAAGGAGTGTACCTTACAGGATAAGGCATAAGGATAAGTGAGCAACGTGAATTGCTTAAACTTATTTTACTTAAGATATTCTTATTATTTTACTTACATTCTTATTATTTTACTTATATTCTTATTATCTTACAAGTGATTTTTTACAAGTGACTACATGAACTAAAGATATGTACACTAGGAATTATGAATGAATTTCATGAATTTCTCAGAAAAGACTGTACCGTTTTAAGGAATAGGGTTATTTAAACAAAATTAGTGAGCGTTAACTTCTTTATTTTGGAAGGAATTTTCACAGGAAAACTTTTTCACAGCTAATAGTAGTATGACTTAACTACGAATAAACCAAAAGAATTTTTGCAGGAAGTTAATATGTGGACATAAAGCATTTTCATCATATATTGAAGAACACTTTCTTTTTTTGGGGGTCATTGAAACTACTTTACCGGTCAGGTTTACTTTTAACTTACAACCAAAAATTGTACATTAGCATATCTATTAGTAGATAAATTTTCATGGGTGTAATCTCATGATTTTGAGAATATTTTGGGCCTTTCATGAAAATTTTACTGTAATTCGCACAAAATTTTTCATGCTAGCCATATATATTCTAAAGAAAACAAAAGGAAACAAAGCAAAAGTTAATTTATGGCCAATTCCAAAATTAAATCTATATTCAAAACATTTAAAACTGGAAGCTAAAAAGAACAATTTTTAAACATTCTGTGCTCCATCCAAAACTAAAAACTGCTTGTATGATAACCATTTTTTCAATTTAAATGTGTCGATATCTAGGGACTATCGAAATAAAAGTTGCTTCTCAAAGTTTCTGCATGAATTAAAGAAGCTTTAAACATTTAACACGTCATTTCATGTCATTTCATGCTTTCATTTTTGATTTACAAAGTTACGTATGGTTATCACATGCTATACTGTGAAACTATCGTCCGGTGTTTAAATGATCAAGTGTGTAATACTGCAATTTACCAGATTCTCAGTCAGTTCAAATTCGAAATATCAGGCTTAATCGGTTCACAAATTGCTGAGATGCTAATACGTCCACAATGGCTCCTCCTTGCAGGAATTTCACAAAGTGTAAACAGTCAGGGAAAACAGCAACTTAGGCGAGAGGTGCTATAGGAAATTTGCTTAATTAAGCGAGATTTGATCGCCTAGTTAGGATACTCTCGTCTAATTAGATGACACGATTTTTCATTTATGTATATAAATCTTCTTGGTTTTGTTGTGAGTCGTGCACTAAACTTATAACTATTACGTACCTCAACTCAATGAGCTCTGTTAGCACAAAAACCAGCCAATTTGGTTTGTGGAATAAAAGAATATTTTGAAAAAGAGAATTCTCGTCTAACTTGGCAATAATCGCCTAGTTACGCGAGAACTTTTCCGCTATCATTATGCCGATACGAAAGCCTCTTGCTAAATTAAGCGATTTTGTCACGTGACAAAACGGTTTATAAAGTTTCCGCTGCTAGATTGTACAAAAAATTACATACCTTACTTGTATTAAAATTCGCGCAGTATTGAAATTCGCGCATGTCTCAGGTGAGCGAAAAATAATACGCGCGAATAGCTCAGATTTAAAATAACAGGGGGTCCTAGCGGGCATAAAATCGTAAAAAATCATAAAAAACGAATTTCGTATAATTTAATAATAAATTATTGTGATATAATTTTTTTCCAGTTGAACATTTTTTTATCAACTTTTTGTCAGTTCTTTTGAAACCTTGGTCTTAAATACTAATTTGAACTTGAATAACTTTTATTTTTCCGAATTTCAAAACTGATGGTAATACTTTTTAGAGAAATGGTTATTAACTGTTCTATATCCAGTATAATAGTTACTTAAGACAGGCTAGGATGCTGATATGTATGACTTTCCATTGCAAGAAGTTGTAAACTTGTCATAAAATAGCATAATTTTTGCCAAAAATGGCATAAAATTTCATAAAGTTCGACGTTTAAATAGCACAATTCATAAGTTTTATGATTAATTTTCGGCTAGGACCCCTGAAATAAAGAATTACGCTAAAATGCTGAAATTCAAGCCTTTTTTATCAACAGGGGGTTTTAGAATAAGAATGATTCGGTACTACAATTATATTCACACTGCTCAGTTGAGAATATCGCAAACAATGGATAGCGCAAATCTGGGAAAACCACTCAGTGAAAGTATCCAAAAGGCAGATGCATTTAAAAACTTGATCATATTAGATCCATATATTATACGAGCAAGATTTCAAACAAAAGCTTTTATTCCTTTTTAATCTTTGTTGACGTTTATTCGTTTGTCTTTGTCAAACTCTCCTTGTCATTTGCAAACAATTATTTTTAGACTCTAATTTCCTTCAGACGTTCAACTTCATTGAACCCTTGAAAATTAACAGTAGTAGTTCCACAAAAAAAACATATCTTTACATTTAATAGCCTCCGACCGCATTTTTAGTTGATTTTAGCGGAAACTAGTACGACTCCAAACGCACAAAAAGAAAAAACTAATTGGTTAATGGTATTTCAAAGGCGCAACTATCTATACAGGACATAAACCAAGGGTTTAATCCAATCTCGCGTAATTTAGGTGATCAAATCTCGCCTAATTTAGCACGTCTCGCGTAATTTGCAGTTTTTCCAGACTGGTAGATATATAAATAAATTACAAGAATGAGCCACACGTGATGTTTGTGTTTAAATCAAAACTCAAATCAAAGCCTTTAATATATTAATTGCATTGTAAGTCTAAACTCTACTCAATCTTCTAAGATAAAAACTTTATTCCAATCATGCAACGAAAATGTTCTATTCTAGTTCTAAAACAGCTGGGTATGTAGCTAGAATTTTGGAATCCATACTAAACATCATTCTCTGCTTTTCTCAATTACTCAATGATACAAATTTATCAATTCTCGGTGAATAAATACTTATGAATAATTTTTGCAAAACACAACAACAAAACCTTCCTTCATGTTTCAACCTGTTGTGTTGCCTTTGATTTGGAATTCTACTCCACTGGAGTCATTAAATGGCGAACAAATATGATGGAGCTAAGTAATATGCCGTGTATTAAATGTGCGTATTATGTAGATAACATACGTATAAAAAACTGTAGATTACGGAGATAACAAACCGCCGTAGTAGTGCTTATTTGCCACTCAAATTACTGATATTCATAATAACCCTTGAAGTAGCGGTTTTTTTTCGAGCAAAATAAGTCGCCTAGTGGAAATATAGCTTAAAGGAAGCATTTCCACTGAAGATGAATGATTTAATATTTCAGACGGTTATTATCATGGCCATGGAAGTGATGACAGTGAAGAATCATCTTTATCATCAAGATATAACAGCGATGATGAAGAAGAAAGTGATAACCATGTCGTAACAGGTTCGTACTTCTATACAATTATAATTATACTTAAGTGCACTTGTTTGGTCAATTTATACTCCAGTGAAGATTTTAAGCGAGAACGAACCCTACTTATTAAAAATGCACAACTGTATTCATATTTTTGTTAAAGGATAATTAAGAGAACTAAACTATGTGAATAATTTAAAATAAAGTTAATTTAAATATAGTTTAATCTTTAATTACGCATTATAGAAACCGCTTTAAAAGCTAAAGATAGATTTTTAAACTCCATTAAACCATTTAAACGATTTTTCAAAACGGGAGCATCGTTACGTAACCAACGGACCTCGTTGCACGGTTCGCAAGTGACTATGCCACACGAGATTGACGGAGTAAGTCTAAAGCATGCGTTCAAGAAGGACCCGAATGACGAAAATCGGAATGAGGAAATGTGTCATGTACCGGAAGAAGAAGAATCACCGCATCATGCTGAATGTGAGAAGGCTATTGATGAGGTGAAGGATGTTGATGAGAATAAAAAAAATACGGATTTTATTGATTGGGATGATGAGAACGATCCAGAATTCATCGAAGTCAACCGTACAAATGCTTATATTCATGGTGAAAAAGGTATAGATTTAACTGCACACAGTTAATATATTAACATTAATGAGTAACAGATTCCTTAATCATAAATTTATTAATATTTTTTTTCCAAACAGTGAACTTTGGATTTTTTATATAATAAAAATATGAATCGGTTTGAATGGACGTGGACCTTTTGAAGTTTTAAAGTTTTCCCTACTTATGAGGACCAAAGTAACCGATCTAGGTTTTTCTTCCTCTTTTTACAAAATAGAAAAAAAAATTCGGCTGTGGCGTTTTCCTTGTAAGAAAAATAAACCATTGATATTTTTGATGAACACCAAAACCTAACTGGGAGTGGATGGCTCGTTTGGCTGAATTGCAACTTTAAAAGATATCTTTTAAAAGTTATCAAGGAAATGGATCATTTTTGAAAGAAAAAAAAAGGTCTATAATGGGATAAGATCTATAGACCATTTTTGCCTGAAAATAAAGGAATACCAGAAAATTTGCTACTTCTATGACACACCCGTACAGTTACAAAGTTCTATCGAAATATATAGTACAAGATAAAAATTGTTATTAGAGAAAACTCAATGCTTTTTTCAGTGGCTTGGAAATCCAGTCTTTTCATATAAATAGCTTTTTCTCCTACACAAATTCTTGAAATGATATCTATATAAAGACTATTTAAGTATCCAGGAAAAAATTATTGTTGATATATCTTTCAGATTAAAAAATTTAAATGGATAATATATAAGTTGTTTGGTGTTGATATGAAAAAGCAGGGGAGATTGTATGAAATATGAATGATATGTTTATCGACCGTGGGAGTTTTTGTTTGAATGTCTTAGCAGGGGTAGCGAAACGATCCCATTCTTTTCTTTTGGGTTTTTTTTCCACATCAAATTAATTAATTGTGTTATATCCTTCCTTCTCTTTTCCATTTTGCTTAATTTTTAAAGAAAAATAGATTTTATTGATATTTATTGAAAATAAAGTTTCATACAAAAACGAAAAAAAAGAAGAGGCTTGACTGCCATAAACTGTGAATGTAACGTAGTCCCAAAGAAAGTAAAAGTATAGTGATCACAAGCTAGAAACCAATTATTTGCTGTCTATATATGTCTAGTTTGACTTTGTTCAAGACATGGAAAAAGTATGATATAACCAAACGAAACCTTTTTATTTTTCTTTGTAAGTTCTCGTAAGAACTGAACAAGGTTTTATGCAGCGTATGTTTCAGTGGTTAATCTATTGGTGACAAGATGTTGGAGTACTTCTATGACATCTTTTACTTTCAAAGTAAACGAAATCTAGTTTTTTTTCTCAACAAGCAAAAGCTGATCTACGAAATTGTGTTTTTGAAAAATGGTTTTGCCAACTTGTTTTTTAGGTCTTGCCTCCAAGGTGAAACGAACCGACAGTCTTGCCCTAAAATTAGGGGCACGACCTTCGAGGATCGAACTTGAAGGAAAAAATATCATTCCCAGTAAGTGTCCTATTAGTTTTTTTGTTTACTATTGTTCTGTTATTTTCCTTGTAATCTGGTTACTCTTATCGATTTTGTTGAACACTTTGCTAAATTTTATATTTTTTTATTTTATTTATCCTATTAGTTATAAACTTGTGTTTTATCTTTACTTTACGTAAATCCCATGACTTATTATCATTTCTTTTTCCAAAACAACAGGCCCGTCGCCAGGAATTTTGGCCAGACGAGGCACTTGAAGGGACGGTTGACCATGAGGAGGGAAATTATGTTTTTGATCACCTAATACATGAAAAATCCCAATTTCGTAGGTGTAAAATTAGAATATTTCAATTTTCATCGTTCCAAGGATTATTGAAAACCTTAAATTTTGCCAATCGGCAACACAGTTGTTTTTTCTTTCTGCTTAGAATGGGCGACAGGTGGAGAAGATATAGGATTTTCATAGGAGGATGGAAAATATTTGCGTCAGCCCCCCCCCTCCCCCCATAGCTACTGGTCTGCAAATCAAGAACATCTTTTTGAGATGGATTCCAACCTTATGCTCAAATCCGTGCTGGAGATTCACAAAGAAAATAGTAGACCAGTTTCGAACTTATTAGGTCTCATCAGTAATACACAGTCCTGTGAATGCTCTGCATGATATATCGCACTTACTTTACTCTTCAACTTTAAAATCAAGTTGTGTATTTAAATTTGTTTTTTCTTTTTAAGCACAATCGGACGATGAGAAACACGCAATGCGATCGAATATAGGAAGCAACCTTGTCCGGTATGTCTTCTAAATCGTTTTCAATATTTATTTCACCTAGATCTAAAGTACGATTTTTTCCATGACACTTTTCCAAATAACTTCTTTAATATTTAATGGAGTTTGATAAATTTGGTACAATTTCTTGAAATTTTTATTTGTAAAAAGAAGAATTAAAACTGAAGAAAATGAAGAAGAAAAAAATGAACTTTTTACTGAATGGATGAAAATTTTGCAATTTTTTATAACTGAAACCTTAATCTTTTGCAATTTCAAACTTGAAAAAAGTTTTCAAAAATCTTTCTTCAATGAAAAGCTATGACTAAAAATTTAGAGACAAGTTTCGGCTAAAAATCAGTTGTTGCCCTTTTTTGACGAAAGTTCCGTGAAATGTCCATCAATGTTTGTTTTTATTTTATCCTTTGTTCACGATCTAATGAACACACAATGAACCGATGAAAGTCAGCGGAAGGGTAATGCAGAAAAATCTTGAAAAAACTGCAAACAAATTCATCATTTTTAGCTTTTGGATTGACAAAGAATGTAGACCTAATCGCTAAATCCAAATCCCTCTAAATAGCTACATTTTCACTAAGTAAAGTTATAGTGATTTCAATAGGTTAAATATTTTTTGATATTTTAACTTTTTTTAGTCGGTTGAGTCAGCGTCCATCAAAAGAAGATTTGGAAAAGAGAAATATATATCGATGTAAGTGATAATTCCCTATTTTGTCACTCTCTTTCATATTCAGAATTTTTGGAATTCTCTCATAATTTCCTTTAAACAGCATTTTGCTTAGCACACGACAGTACGGAATCTTTACCCTAGAGTTGCAATGGAATACTGAAATAACTAGTTCGAGAATCTTTACAATTATGACGACATGGAGTGGTGATATAGCAGTGGTCTAGATATCTGAAGTTTGTGAACATTAGGATTTAAGCATTCTTTTGGAATTAACGGCAACTGTCAATTTTCACTACACCTCATTAAGCCGTTGGACTCGGTACCTCTGAATACCAAAACTCTGACTGGAGTGGGACATTTTCTTTTAATCTATGATTGATATTGTTGATAGAAAGGTCCCGAGGATGACACTGATCTGTTAATTTTATTTGACTCTTTGGTCTCATTTCTATATTTGACTTCGCATGGTGTAGACCATCTTTCTTTTGTCTCGGGATGTCACATGGAGAAATAATTAGTTTAATATTCGGAATAAAAACTTTTTATTTTCTAGTTTTTTTTTAATAATTTAATTGTAATTTGAACGGAAAATCTCCCGCCCTTCCTACTCTGCCCATTAAATCTTACCACAATCACAAATTCATCTTTTATTTTCTTGTCAAGTAAAATTTTCCTTTGTTTTAAAAATATTTATTTCCATAATTGCTTAAATAGCTCAAACCTTTTTTATTCTATTTTAAAATTTGTGGTTTTTTAAAGTCAATGTAATGACGAAATTTCACTTCGTTTCTAGAACTCTGTACCGCAATTTTGAATGTGAGAGATTGAAGCTCTCCATATGCCTTATTCATATGTGTAGCAAGAAAAATGGTTAGCTTGTGTATTGCTAGCCTTCGTTGTACGCAGTTTCTATAGCAATGAATTGTCGTTGAGCACTTAAAACTCAAATGAAAAAAATATTTTGACGAAATAGTCTGTCAATTTTTATGACTAAACATGAAAGGTTGATGTGCAAATTTAGGTTTTCTATGCTCCATTTAATAAATTATTGATGTTGTGTATATGAGTAGCATGTATGGGGTTGCATTTAGTATCTTCAATAGTAAACATTGCTCTTTCCTTCTTCCAATAGTCATATCGATTGTGAAAAATTAAATATTTCATGTGGACCACATTGCTTATTAAATATTCGATATAGAGAGAATTTGAATATTTCAGTTGAAAGATTGGTCAGCTTTATTTTTATAGAACGTGAATATCATAATTTGATTTTTGATTCTTCTTAATGTGTACCGAGTGACTAACATGGATAGAAAATACATGAGCTTTATTTGTTGTGGATTAATATGAAGTTTCACTGGAGTGAGATCGTATTCTTCGTTGTTCTTGAAATTTCAAATGTTTACTTCTTACTTCTGTTTTATATCCATTTTCTCACCTGCATTAATATATATAGCTGTTCCCTGTGTAGATGGATATTATTGTAATGATATCTCATATGTACGGGAAATGAGATGGGGTTTTGAGAGATAATATATGCAGGCTCTATTTTAGAAAATAAAGACAGCGTCCGTTAACAGGAAAAAGGCATTTTTCAGAAGTAAAAGGGCACTTATAACCAAGCAGCACCCCTACGTAGGTGCCAGTTTTAAGAGTTTTAGATAAAATGAAACTTTTTATTTGAGAAAAGTAAGAGGGGCAGCATCCGAAATTCGGACGCACTTTTCTTCTAAAAAGGCCCTGATATGATTAGTCAGTTGTTTTTAATAAATTGGCTTAATTTTCAGTGAGAAATGTAGTTATTTTCTTGTAATATACAAAAACACGACAAATTGGAGATCTTTTTAGCTTTATAAGGAGTTTATAAGGAGATTATACTAGCAATTTCCTAGCAATTAAATTTTCTTCCTTGTTGAAGAATATTAAGAAAACAAGTAACACATTTCCATGTCCGGTAACGAGTATGAGGTCTTTTTCAAAATTTGGTGTCGTTTAATACAATTTTGTCACCTTTTTACTTGGTCAACGAGAAATATTTGTATAATGTCTTATCAATGAACAGAGTCCGAGTATTTTTTGTGTTTTTAGTTTTTACTTCCTAGATTGTTGGATCTGCTGTAGAAATTGTCACAGTTGCTGTTATTAGTAAAAATTTCTTGTACACCAGTTTCTTCTGTAACTTGTTCATTTTCTCTCTTTTTAGCTATATAATAATATACACACAACTAACAAATTAATGTTAGTTAATTCTGCACAACCGAATGCGTGTATATCTGCTTATAGCTGTCTGCCGTACTCATGACGAGAACATCAACAAAAATGAATTTATCTGTATACAATACCAACCGATTACGGCTGTATAATACAATTTCTTTGAAATTATGGTATTCGCTTTTCTCACCATTCACAGGTAAAAACAAACGTCATTAGAGAAAAGCTCCTTCGTCATTCTTTCAAGGAAGAAAGTAATAAAAACTTAAATCTTTCAGTTTAACGCGTTACATTTCAGTGAAATTATGATTTTATGATCAATACATGCGCGATGAACTTCCAAAGTACGAAAGAACGAAATTTAAGCCAGGCTTACTGCTGTAAATATATGAAAGTTTTCTTTTTAAATCTGAAGGGTTTGTGCTTTAATCCATGTATGATGCAAATTGCGCAGTAAAATTGCTTGACGCAATTATTTTTGGTCAATTTACCACGCATCTATTTCAAAATCAAGAAAATCGTGAGTTAAATCACGTTGATATTGGGGATGAATTTTCGAAATGTTTTTAAAATGGATAATAGCTGACTTCCTTTCTGCAGCATGAGATCTTTGCGTAAACAATGCCATATTATAATTGATCATAATTATATCGTCCAGTATATGCTTACTTATGCATACAAGTTAATTACGTCAGCAACCACTTATTTACCACGCATTTCTTTTCTCTTTTTAAACTTGAGTTATTTAAGTTGTTCTAGAATCCAGGTCAGTTTCCAAAGTCTTTCACAAAACAATCCAATATTAAAACTATCATGATATAAAATGTATACTGTTGACCATCTTAATTTGCTCATTTGGTGATCTCTTGTCAGGTCTAAGATGTGCATTTAAAGCTATCTGTCATTTACCATAACCTATCGTTTATGAGGATGTTGGGTCTTTAGCCCAAACAAAATTTTTGTGACCTTATTCAAAGTTGGGTTATCATGTTTACCTCAACGTAGCATATAATTCTTAAGCTTTAAGCTTGTCAAAATCAAAAATGTGGTAACCGAAGCCTTTTATGATCTGCAAAACTTTTATAATTCTGATTTTATGTCATTCTTTATTGGTTACTTGGTAGAATTCACAAAGTTTATTTTTAATTTTTTTCCTTCTGCTGGAGTTTGTTTACGGTTAAAAATGTCTGTTGTTATCAGGACCAGCACTCGAAACGAAAGAGTATTGAAATTTGTCGTGAAGAAAATTGTGATACCAGTTATAAGAACATTGATAAGTATCAAGTATTTTGTTCTTATAGCCACCACTGACGAAGAAACTCACCAGAAGAATTTCGAAGAAACCAAACGTACGCTATCACGGAAGGTAAATAAAAGTTTGTTTGTCTGAAGTTTTTTGATTAGATATTGCAGAGGAATATTCAATTTCTAAGGAGTTTAGTATAACTTTTGACTACATGAAATTTCAACATGAACTTTTTCTTATAATGGATGAAAGAACTTTGAAGAAATAATCACGGAAGCACCGCAAGGCTTTAGTTAGAATTTGGTTTCTTTGCTTTCTTAATTTATTCAGATTCGCTCTATTGGTCTTCTTCAAGGACCCTCTCTCCTCATTTATTTTCATTTTACTAGATAGTAATGTCCGTCTGATTATCAAACTCCAGAGGTTGCTGGGGCTAATGTTTCCTGCATTTACTTGAACTAATTTACTTGAATTAATGAGCCATGGGTGTTGTAGGATGGCTTGTTAACAAAACATTTTATAACTCTATTCGGCAGTCCTATCGACTAAATTCTATGGTTAGCCTGTTATTATCCATTAATAATCTTTCGAAACCAAACTTAAAGTGGTCTGAAAGACTTGGAAAGACGGAGAAAAGTTTTTTGATTTGTTTACAGCTTCTCTTTTTTCACAATGCAAATTCTCCGTTAGAAAGTTATCGCTGCGGAGGGCTCTTAAATTGTTAGTTAAAGCCTCGTCTTTCATTTTTCCATGGAAAATCTTGAAAAGACTTGTCACGTGAATATAGACCACCGGGATACTTTTTTCATGAAATTTAGTATTTTAGAAATCTAATATAGTCATGCACCTCACTGCTATCCCATTGACACTTCTCTTCTCTTTCTGCTGTTTATTTTAAAGACGTTATCACTGTCATAACTTCTGACATAGTGACAAAAGATTTTTCTACTTTTGTGTCCGTTACTTCATGTATATAAAGTTCTTTGAATTTATGTTATCTTTTATGAAGCTCCTTGTGAAAAAGTGAAAAAATGATGTATGGCTGATCTATCGAAATGTCGGAAGTAAAACCTAGAAATATGATTTCAGTAGTTTCTTAACTGATTTCATGGAAGCTTACAATATAATTAATGAACTAATGAACTCGGGAGCTCTCGTCATTCTTAAGGAATTGATACTTCTCGTATTTCCGTTCCTTTCAACCTTATACCTCATCAATTCATCAGATGCTGGATCTTCTTATAAAACGCTGTTAAAGGTTTTTTTATGATTAGAAAAATAGTATAATTTATCTTCCTATAAAATCTTGCTGTGTTTGCGAAAAACCAATCGTTTTATTGATACACTGTCAGTGACGCCATTTTGAATTTGTAAAAGTAGAGCGCGGTTCTCAGAAGTAA
>JAUBWS010050412.1:0-18278 GCA_032270445.1 Darlingtonia californica
ACTAGTTCACGTAACTAGTTCTAATGTAGCTAATCGACTTTTGAAACATATAACGATATAAATACATATGAATCAAAGAGGGTGTAGGGTAGTGTCGTGACGTTATTCTTAGATTTTGGCTTCGACTTAAACAACAAAATCATGCGTTGCTTATAAATAGCGTGCACAAGGGAGTTCTTTATATTTTGTTCTTATTCATGATTAAGATATGCAATCGTTATAACAGACCGAGGGAGAAGAAATTCTGGTGTAGACATAGGTCATCTGTTTTTTATATCTTGCCAAAGCCCTTGTTCACAAACAATGGTTCTTATCTTGTCTCGTTACGAGTCCCAGTTATATAAAAGTATATATTTTCTACACAATGTTCTTGATAAAACCGATGCAGGTCTAAGATAAGCGAATCGTTTTCAAATAGTTTACCCCATTCAGGATGAAAGAGACGCAGATCTTTTTATAGATATTTGACTATTCTAATGTTTTAAGTGACATGATTTTTCGGCACTTAAATAATTGACACAAGTTCAGCGCCTTTCGCTAGGAGTGGTACTGGTGGTACTTTTTTGCCCTTTCCAAATCTTAGTCCCTAATCTCTCATTCAACCATCATTATTAACGGGAAACCTAACAATAATGTTAGAAATCTGTCTCTTATTATTGTACCTGATGGAGATTCAAACAAGTCATCCTTCATTTACGAATGTGTTTGAAAAGCACTACATTCCTTATTGTCGTTCTCATCCATTGAACTATCTTTTTGTCTTCCTACTAAGCCTATATTAACTGTTTGGTAGGACAATACCGGAGAGTATTGAAAGTCTAGTCCCAAGCTTACGATTAATTTCCTTGGGATTCGTCATATTATAGTCGTAATAGATTTTAAGGTACGAAACAAACAGAAGTGTTTTATGATTCCTTAAAAACTTCCTTTACTGAAAATTTAAAACCAATGGATATTTTCGCGTGGATTTGAATTTCCCAAAGTGGTTGCAATTTATCTTTTCTTCTTTGTTTTTCGTATAGAAATATTATTTTCTATGAAAATAGTCCGTATGAACAATTTCACATGGGTAATATTTTACTAGATGCACCAACAACTTGCGAAACCACATATACATGTAAAAAGTTTTGTCTATTCCTTCATCCATGAAAATTAACTTATGGAACTTGTTCATTTTTTGTATTATCGTAGGTATGTGATATGATTGGAAATACAGTTATTGACCAAGCATTTGCCGGATATCACACAACAATCTTTACATATGGCGCAAGAAATACTGGCAAAACGACAGTGCTGTATGGCAAGAAAAATGAACAAGGCCTCATCTCTTTCGTTCTCAACAACTTGTTCGCTGCTGCCGATAAGTGTGAAGAAGAGACGTCGTTTCGCTGTGAAATTAGGTAAGATCTAGGAATGAATAAATAAACAAATTACTGTTATGAAATTTTTAATTCTGTTTGAATCATCGAAGCAAACATATCTAGGGAACTCGTTCTTTCCAACATATTTTACAGAGGTGTACCTCGAGGTACGGCAAAATTACAGGAGGAGAGCTAAATATAATCAGAAAGTCATTATCTTTTGTCATCAAGTAATAGATAATTACAATTAAATTACTTTTAGCTCTTCTCCTGTATTTTTGCCGTACATCTACGTACGCGTATGTTTTATAGACGTTTTTACGGAAACCTCAAAATGAGTATGGAACTTTAGCTTTGAAATTGTTAAAATACAATCTCTAATACAGTAATCGCACTCGCAGCTATCAAGCCCTATTAGAAAAGAAGTATTTTCTAATAATTGAACTCTCATGCCCTTTGTCTTAAGTAACTATTTTCAAATAAATATTTGATAAAAAACGTGTAAAAATGTGTCCAAGTAGGGGTATTGCTTGATTGTAAGTTCCTTTTTCATCCGAAGTGATGCACCTCTGCAAAATGTCTTTGTTTGTCCTCACAGAATTCCTTCTTTCATAAATTGAAAGCTAGCTTTCATTGATAATTATTTCTTAAGTGGGCCTGGTTTTATGTATTCGACAAAACTAATGACTTTGCTAAACTGAACAGATGATTAAAATTATTTGAAGGATCAAATGTTAATGGTTATAGTATTTACTGTGCATGTGCCATGTGTATTTAAGTTTAGTGGGCACCCATAAAAGTTTAATTCAACGATATTTATCACTTACAGATTTTGTGGAAAGGAGAGGACACGTTTATTCTCTTTAAGTCATATTACCTATTCCATATATATTTCCGGCGCATGGCGACCTCAATAGCGCAACGCTAATCTAGGAGGAGGCCACCAGTTAGGCTGTGGTTCACAGCTGACTTGCCCAAGGCGTGGTCTGGAACACATTATATACAAATAATGAAATACGGCACTCGCAATGAAGCGAACCCCGGCCGCGTAATTGGTAGTTAAAAATGCAACTCTCAACTTTTTCTTAACAGCTACTTTGAATTATGTGGAGATAACATCACTGATTTGATATCTAAAAGACAACAAAGGAAATCACAAGAAGGGGCTGTCAAACTAAAAGGTAATTTTATATTTAACCATTGGAGCGGGCGAGAGTTGATACAATGAATGCGCTTTTTTTTTAGGGAAAAAAGGTAGATATTCCGTCTTTCCCGGAAAGACGTATTGTTTTTGACCCGCAATGCTCAAATGGAATTAAGTAAAAGGACGATTAGAATTTTTCGTAATCAATATTATGAAACCGATGACAATAGCAATTTTATTTTAGTGAAAGAGGACGCAACAAGAGGGATCTATGTGGACAAGCTGAGTCGTCATATAGTTACTGATGTGGATGACGCGGTTCGACTACATGAGAAAGGCGTAAAAAGCAGGTAAGGTAAAGATGGTACGCGCTCGACGACAAAGGTGATATTCCGAGAGAGAACCATTTTGGGCCATCTCAGTCCCGTACTTCATACCTGGCAAGCTGTCATGTGTATAGATGGTACCTCTCAAATATTCGGTATAAGTGTAAAACTATTTAATGGTAAGAATGGCTTTTGTAGGGTCATTGTAGTCCAACAATGCAACAATACACTGACAGACTATGTCAAATCTTCGTGAATGGTACTTCGTTTCAATCAAATTGTCATATTTTGTTCATTTTAGGAATCGTTTGGCAACCTTGGACCCAGACTCTAAAGGCACATCGCATTCTATTTTTAACGTCACGTTTACACAGGTAACCATTTCTCTGGTGATCTTGAAACTCGATTATCTCTGGATCTTTTCTTTTACGACTATGATCACATGGCTTAATTTATTTCTGAAGCCATCTCTTTCATTTGGTTTAGCTCGAATTGCTAATAAAATTTCTGCCTTCATTGCCTATAAACGGTAGACCATGTACACATCCACCGGCTTATTTTATTCTATTTTTCCGAAAAAAACTACCTGAAATCAACAGAATTTGGGGTAGTCTTTAAGTTCGACAGGGAATATGGAAAGGCCTTGTTCCTTAAAGATAACAATTTTCGACAAATTTAGACTTCTCAAAGTTCCAAGTGCGTTAAGAAAGTTGTTGGATTATTTAGCAAGCGCTCAGAAGGTTTACAAAAACAGTGTAGGGTTAATGAAGTCGATTTCCATGGAAATTTCATTTCGAGCTAGTAAGTGAAAATTAAGAGATGGTGATTTTAAACCACCAAAGTGAGTTTCGATACCAAACCCCTATGACAAAACCTCAAATTAATCAAGTAAATTTTTTGAAAGTCTTCATTTTTACTTTTTTCGTTTAAGGCTAGATTGAAGGACGGATTGCCAATGGAGCTGGTCAGCAAAATCAACATAATCGATTTAGCCAGTCGTGATGGTTACCATGGCAACGTAAGTCTAATTTACAGTGCATATAATCTAATCAATCACGTGACTTTGATGATACTGAAAGAATAGCTAAGGGGTTGAATTTGTACTAAAAATGTAGAAAAGAAATATGGAAAACTTTTAGACGATAAAAACCGTCGATTCAGCCAGACTCGAGCAAAAAATTTTTGTTTCTGATAAAAATTAATTTATGTATTTAAAAGAGACTCAATTTGCGAATTTTTGAAAGAGAAAGTGTTCTGCCTTGGTTGTTAGTTCATGAAGGCTCTACATATAGAAAAATTTCATTTAACGAACTGCGCCACGGGAAGGTAACCATATTATTTGTCCGAAATTAAATATGACGATGTCGCGTGAATTTCTCTAAAACGAACCGTCTTAAATGAAATTTAACTTACCTTAGAAATGGTAAACTTCGGCGTGAATTTAATTTGGCGAACACTGATTACCAAATATTTCGTGCGAATGTCATTTTGCCTGTTTTCAATTCAATGTTGCCTAGATTTCGCGAAAGGCTCCTAAGAAAAAAATTTATCCAAGCGAAAATTTATTCACTTTTGATAAAGGGTTGACGGGTTGCAATCTTTACGTTTTTCGTGGTTTTATGCGCATGTGCGAAAAAAACGACAGGCAAAAATCACAGGCAGCTAACTCTGGAAGAGGCGACGTTTTTTGTCATAAATCACTAAATATCCAACGGAATTATCTCACATTTTGATATTTTGTGTGTTCAGTGCTATGTGCAGTTAGTATTAATGATCAAAATCTCAATCGCAAAAAGTGCGAGCCCCGAGGGCAGTTGTAAACAAAAAACGTCATATGCAATCCGTCTGATCAATTAAAAAACGAATTAAGAACGAGATCTCATAGGTTGAACATGTCACACCTCAAAAATGTTAAGTAAATGGTTGTTCGAATGAGAGATTTCGTTTCTACTTAACTCCCGTTAAGTCGAACTATTTACGTCTCGGCCCCTTGGAGGTTCGAGTTACTGGAAGTTAACTGTAAACTTTTTAAATGTGAATATTTTATGTTAAGTGGCCTCTAGTGAGGAGTGCAAACGCTTTAGCAAAAGATTCTTAGGCGACGTTTAAGTTAGACTGGGAATGAAAAAATATCTGCGATGAGATGTTTTACGGCCAATAAATATTTTGCATTTTTACAGTGGTTGTTATCTTTTCATTCTGAGTCTCGTGTAAACGTGGCCTTATTCAAAGAAACAAAGAGCTGAAGCAAATGCGTTTAGATGGTGATAGAAGCTCTTCACTGTCAATTTCTCCTTCTCGTTTTCTTTTCAATCTCTTTGCCACTTCAACTATTTTCTCATTTACTGTCGCAAGAAAATTTTGATGGGTGCTTTTTATGGGAAACGCTGCTTTAAGTTGAACATTGTTCGAATCAATTCGTGCTTGAGATACAGTCGCTTGGTTGGAACTATTGAAATCAACCTTTGACCGAGTTTGAACATCTTTTTGGAAATTGTTCAATTTGCTTATCAAATCAACTCTTTGTTGTGATTGAAAAGGGCTTTGAACTTTGTTAAATTCGCTACTCAAATCAACTTTTCGTTGAGTTTGGACAGTGTCTTGGACATTGTTCAATTTGTTCCTCAAATCAACTTTTCGTTGAGTTTGGCCAGTGTCTTCAACAATATTCAATTCTTTTCTCAAATCAACTTTTCGTTGAGTTTGGACAGAGTCTTGAGCATTGTTCAATTCGCTTCTCAAATCAACTTTTCGTTGAGTTTGGACAGAGTCTTTAACATTGTTCAATTTGCCTCTCAAATCAACTATTCGTTTAGTTTGTACGGTGTTTTGAACTTTGTTCAATTCGCTTCTCAAATCAACTTTTCGTTGAGTTTGGACAGAATCTAGAACATTGTTCAATTTGTTCCTCAAATCAACTTTTCGTTGAGTTTGGACAGAGTCTTGAACATTGTTCAATTTGCCTCTCAAATCAACTATTCGTTGAGTTTGTACGGTGTTTTGAACTTTGTTCAATTCGTTTCTCAAATCAACTTTTCGTTGAGTTTGGACAGTGTCTTGAATATTGTTCAATTTGTTCCTCAAATCAACTTTTCGTTGATTTTAGCCAGTGTCTTCAACAATATTCAATTCTCTTCTCAAATCAACTTTTCGTTGAGTTTGGACAGAGTCTTGAACATTGTTCAATTCGCTTCTCAAATCAACTTTTCGTTGATTTTGGACAGAGTCTAGAACATTGTTCAATTTGTTCCTCAAATCAACTTTTCGTTGAGTTTGGACAGAGTTTTGAACATTGTTCAATTTGCCTCTCAAATCAACTTTTCGTTGATTTTGGACAGTGTCTTGAATATTGTTCAATTTGCTTCTCAAATCAAGTTTTGTTGAGTTTGGAGAGTGTCTTGAGCAAAGTTTAATTTGCTTCTTAAATCAACTTTTCGTCGAGTTTGGAAAGTGTCTTGAACATTGTTCAATTCGCTTCTCACATCAACTTTTTGTTGTGGTTGAAAAGTGTCTCGAACATTGTTCAATTTGCCTCTCAAATCAACTTTTCGTTGAGTTTGGTCAGGGTCTTGAATAATGCTCAATTTGCCTCTCAAATCAACTTTTCCTTTAGTTTGGTCAGTGTTTTGAACATTGTTTAATTCGGTTATTAAATGAATTTTTCGTTGAGCTTGAGGTTGAACAGAATTTCGAAATTTATTTAAAACGTTTCTTAAATCACCCTTTGATTGAGACTGAACAACATTTTGAGTATTATTGTTCAATTTGCTTTTCAAATCGACTTCTCCTTGTAAAGAACTTTGAGCCCTTTTCAATTTTTGTCTCAAATCAACTTTTTGTAAGTTTTGATCTACAAAATATTGAATACTTGTTTGTTGTATGTTTGTTGCCAGCTTGTCTTGCATCATTAAATGTCTTGAAGCTCTCCATTTCATTGGTATTTTGTGTACGGTAGAAGACATTTCGATTTGATGCAGTAGACCTGAAAAAGAAACAACATTTTTCAAGAAATTCATTTCTTCCAGAATATTCTTGCAGAATAAGGGTCCATGTCATTGAGGAAAAATATCTTGCTAAAAGTGCTAAACTACAATGTATTGTCTTCATTTTTGCTTTTGTTTACTGTAAGTTGTAGTATTTGCTATACTTGAAGGTTGAAAATGTTTTCTGAAGTGCTCAATGTTTGCACAGAGCAATACGATTTAAATAAAAAACGACGAGTTTGTACTCAGAGCTTAATTTTGAAAATTTATTTATCGATACATTTGTTGATGATTTTCCTATCCAAAAAGCTTTTGCTATTATTTACATCACATCGTATTGGTTTTGGTTAGGTGTAATGTTAAAGCGAGTAATAACAGAAACTGTTAAACCTGTTAAGTCTGTTAAACCTATACATTTTGTAGGTGTTAGATCAAAATTTAGCCATTCCCGCATCTTTTTATCCCTTGAAACCCACTACATAAACTATAATATGATCCAAGTGTCAAAAGAAAGAAACTTCGAGCGTTTAACTGAGCTGGTCTTGTTTATTTTATGTTTAATATACTTCAAAAACCGGAAATTTAGTAAGTGACAGTAAGTCTTCAGTTTCGTTTTCGTTTTCTTCCAATGTTGATGAGTTCGTTTCCTCGAAGTTCGTCGACGTGGGTTGAAAAGAAAGAAGAAAAAGGCCAGGAAACCCACTAAATGATCTTGCTTGTTGGCTGGTTGGTTTAGCGAGCCCACTAAACCCACCGAATTGGTGAAAATAAAGAAGATTCATGGGTCTGGTTGGTGTAGTGGGCCCAAGGAGTGAAAAGAAACTGCCCTTGAGAGCGCCGTGGCCTATGTTTCAGAGAGCAGCGGCCTTCTTGCGGATTCTTACATCATAAACCAATGAAACATTTTTCTTCTTACTTGTGCGTTAAAACTCTGCCTAAATCTGCTTTTCCTATGTTATGAATTGTTTGAAACAATTGAAAAAAGTAGAGACTTACTTTGCTGATGTTCTCTTGAATAAATCCATGACTTTCGTCTTTTGATATCGCTTGTATTAGTTATCTTCACGCTACTTTACGTTTAGGAAGATAAGGAAGTCTAAAAGAAAGTTCAGGACACTTTGATTACTTTACGGAACTTTTGTAAGGCTACGAATAACAAAGACTTATAAGAAACGTCGAAACACGTCTTACCAGTGCCAGCGAACCGTTACCAACTGAAAGGAAAGTCTTTGACGCTCCGTTTTATCAACGGTCTATTTGACGTCAGTTAATTTCCATGGTAACGGGTAAACAATTGACACCGTGAAAAATGGCGGTCTGTGAAGCGGCGACGTCAGTTCAATCTTTTTGGTAGTTTTACATTCCCTACCATTCTGTGGTAGCTACTGGAGATTTTGTTTTATCAATTGCCTTCGTGAGTAATACAAAGCCCATTTCAATAAACCGTAAGCGTGTGAGCGGAATATGCTTGTCACGCGGGAACAGAAATTTGCCGGTGAAGAAAAAATGTTCTCACTTCACGAATACAAAGTCGCATATTTTCCTTATCTTAAAGTTCCTTAAACTTAGGCTATTTAGAAGAAAATATAGGTTTTGCTGTAAATAAGTCTTAGATAATGGTATCATATGGAACTGCTCTGCTTTTGATTCGTGCGAGTGGATCTCTCTTTGCTCTCTGATTAATACATTCACGGTTGTTTTTCGCTGAAATAAATTGACCGTCATTCTTTTAATTACAGTTTTTGATTTAAAAGGTGATTCCCCATAAGCGGGACCTTGGATAAGTGGGACTTTCGCTAAGTAGAACGGATTCTATCTGTGCCTTAAATACTCTAATTCACTGCACTCTGCACGGATAGAAAAATCCAGCAAAATGTGCTAAAATTTATTCCCGCTAAATTTATTTTCCGCTAAATTCCTTTACAGAGCTGCAACTTTTACTCTGTAACTGAGTTGTGACTCTGTTGTTAAAAGACTTATTCCTATAAACGTCAAAGCTTATATTTCCACTGAATATATAACTTTACCTCGTCGACTAAGGTAAAAAAATAGCTTCAGCCAAAAATTGACGGAATGGGCCAACTTATTTGGAGAAGTTTTCGGATATTTCGGCATAATCTCCGCAAAAATAAAACACCGCGATTACTAAATAATGGCTGATCGGTTGTCAAAAATTACCCTAATATACCAATCTAAACTATTGTTTTATTTCTTCGAAGATGAATGGCTTTCACAACGGAAAGATACTGACAGACCAAGAATTGCTTGACCAAGATGAGAAACGTGGTCCATTAGAATCATTAACGGATGTCATTAACGCATTGGCTGCAGATAATTATGGATCAATTAACCCAATGAGAAGTTACGGTAGCATGAACCCAAGGTCAAACGTCCCATATGATGCATCGGTAAGTCTCTGTGATAAAAATTAATTGGTTGGTTTTCTTAGGCCACAGAGTTTAATTTTAAAAAACCTTTATTTCTAAAAAGACTTTTCCATTTTTATGTCTAGTACGTTTTATGGTATATTTTATATCGTATTTACGCAAAGTTTATTATCAATAGGTAAACTCATGTGTCAATTTAGAGTGGTTTTACCAAGTTAAGGTTAAGGTGTTCATTTTTTCGCTTTTCGTCATTTTTGTTCAAATGGAAATGCATAGTCAGGTGCTAGAAGGTAGTGTTGACAAATAAGTAGAAGTTATACAAGGCCTTTTAATTCTCTGTGTTACTAATATTAATCAGGGCGTGTCATCCTTCACTTAGAGAATTGAAAACTGCCCTGGGTAAATATAAGTCCTCTAATCCCAGTCATTTTTAATTAATTTAGAGTTTAACATCATACATGAAGGAAGCATTGGGTGGTAACTGTGAAACCATCATGTTGTGTTGCGTGTCACCTTCAGAAAAGTCGCTTCGAGACACGTTGAGCACGCTTAAATACGGAAACCTGGCACGTCTCATAAAAAATAAACCAATGATCAACGAGGTATGATGATTCCTGATCAGAAAAAACAAACAATGTCGAACGAAATTGATGAAGTGTATTTGAAATGACGAATAATTCTGACCGACGAATGATTTTGTGGTAACCGAAAACCTAACCATTGTCCAAACTCTAAATCAGTTGTGGTTTTTAAATATTGAGGCCCTGGTCCTTTCATGCAGCCGACAAAAACGAGGGATCTAGGGCGCAAAAGTCCCTTTTTCGGGCTGAAAGAAGGCCTTTGAAGATATAAAATCGTCACTTAGATATCTTATCACATTTTCCGGGGAACTTCCCGTCGTTTCCGTCTGGGGTATTGTCCGACAACAAAATGTCCCTCTTTTACGTGGTTGTCCTTGTTATTTTAATCTTGACTGGTGACACACGGTAAAACCTAGACCAGTGAGTCTGATGTCGTTTTCGTGTTAGAGAAGATGCCGATGGCCAGTCAATCTTTTTTGTGCATACGATAGCCAAGCCCTTCAGTATGAGCGAAGAAATGCAGATATGTTCTGTAGATACCGTTTTTTACATCTTTTTCTTTTTCATTCTTTCTACAAAAGGACCAGAATGTGAAGTTGATCAGAGAACTGAAAGATGAGATCGATACGTTGAAGAATGCTGACAAAAATAAGGTGAGTTGCTCTTTACCCTTAATTTTAGCATGTTCCGTCTCGTTCCAATGAAATATTAAGTTATGACAATCTACTATTATACGAAATAATATACAGCGATGATAATTGCAATCCTACGTGTTGGAATTCGTTGTCAAGACAGAATTTTAGGCGGCATATATGGTGAATACTACTCTAAGAAACGTGTATTGCCGGAAAATTAGATTTTTTCAATCTTTGGACATAGTCTTTTTGCTAAAGTTGCTCCCTGGTGCATGGATCGCGAAGCTCCTAGGTCTTCACCCAGGGGTCCAGGACCCTTAAAAAAGTCTCCGCCATGTCCAGGTATAATGATGAATCAGTTACTCTCACTGTGTGTGCTTTTCCTTTCACTTTCTCTTACTATCCCTACCCATGGTGTTTTTGTCGTTGACTGTTGACTTAGAAATACTTAATGTCAGACCAAGGTCGAAAGAGGATGGTTTTATGACTGTATCTCAACAAGCAGCCTGTTCCACGCAAATTGATTCTTTAAAAATCATGTGAGAAATTATGGTTACCATGGAGATGCACATTAAAAGTTGTAGTTACTTCCGACATTGAATATTTTTTCTTGGTGGTTTTTCCTGACATATTGAATGCTTCAAAGCTTTTCTGGCTATCAATACATAAACTTTTTTTAAAATAGCTGGGTTTGCTTGGCCTACGACAACATAGGCTAGTGACAGTAGTCAAAGTATTTATAGATAAAAGACTAATTAGATATATTATTACGAGTCATTCTATATTTTACAAAATAGTATTGTAATTTGATTGGATATGGGATCCACCGTGAATGTTAGATGGGATACCCACCGTCTTTTCACTCGTACGCTCAAAGAAATCATTTTCTTGTGGAAAGATAGAAAACTTGTAGGGTAATCCAGGCTGGGTGAATTCAGGGTCAAGAGTTTATTAAAAGGTTTATTTTGAAGATGGATAGATATTCACCCCACCTTTTGTTATATTGATCCAAGCCTAAAACTTCTCCCGATTTCAATCAGAATCTCTCTCTCTCACTCTTTTTAGAAAATCTTGTAGAATATCATAAGCAAATTGTATCGCGTAGGAAATTTATGTCAACAAGGATTGCTTGGACACCACATTATTATAGCCTTGGTCTACAAAACTCCCTACTTTGTATTGACCTGTCATAGAAGATCTCGCTCTCTTGGAAGAGAACATTGTAGAATGTCCTAAGAGAATTGTAGTGTAGTTACCAATTTTTATGCCGTCAAGGAATGCTTTGTGCAGCTTAAAGTCTGCAGTCTTTATCTTAATACCTCAACTTCTAGACGAAAATCTAGTACATTTCAAATAGAGCCTGATTAAACTATGAATGAAAGCTAGAGGTTCTTTTATCACTTAAGCTAGGGCTATGTTCTTACATGATTGAAAGAATTTATCCCGTTATAGCTGGCTAAACCGCGATCATGCTTTTCTAAATAAAGATTATAAGAATACTTAACTAGATCTTGTCTACAAGTTTAAAAGCTACCTAACGAATTGCTTTGCTAATAGGAGTTTTTGTGTGTTTAATCCTCTGTTTTTAAACGATTCAACTGCTTCTAGCTCGTTTGTAGTCATTACCATCATGTATCACCGGACTATTTCGGACAAATTGTTTATCGGACAAAATTGAAGAAGTATTATTTTGGAGATAGAGCTGATGTTAACCACACTTTTTTAATGTTTCAAGCAACGATGATGAAAAAATTGCGACGAGAATTATTTTCAACTCACGAAAATTGTCCGACATTGCTTTTTTTAATACGGTAGATTTAGTTCAGATGACAGTATCTCCTCGGTTGACCAAGGCAACAGTGTCTCGACGGTTCACTCTTCCAAACATATCTTATATGGACTTTTGTATGGGAAATATCAACGAGAAGACATTGTTATCTGTATACTGGTAGTTTTTTAATTGATATGAATTTGCTACTGTTATCTTGCTGGCCATAAGAAACATCTGGCTGCTTGATTATCAGCTGTTTATTTTCCTTTTTTTCGTGCATGTCTCTGTGTTGTATTTTTGATAGGTATGAGGAAAGTGAGCGGTGGATGACATTTTTTTCTTTCCTAATTTTTCTACAGAAAAGTATGTGAAAAGAAAGCAACATTGTGACTTTGAACAACAGAAAAAGTTTGTGGATGTTTATTTTGGGGAAAAAATTTCATGTGATTAGTTTGAATGTTTTCTAAAAAGTAGTCAATAAAAAGTTTGGAAAAACGAGACATCGAAACACATTTGTCCTGATAACCCGAAAAAAAGAATTCATTTTTGGTGAGGTTAAATTGTCATTCGAAAACATATGTGAACATTTACCATAGAAAGGCTATAAAAAGTTTGGGAGAACGGGACATCGAGACAGATTTGCCTTTATAACCCAAATAAATTCATGTGGACTATGTGGTGGTTACTCTCTTTATGAAGGTGAATGATGAAAGACAGAAAGGAGAAATGTGTCTTGTTCGTTTCTTCAATCAATATCCGCTTGAAGAAGAAAGAAAAACAGATGAAACAACATGAGATTGTCAGAGAAACAATTTGCTTGCAAGAATTTGTGAAAAACATTTCCTCTTGTGACAAGACACCGAATCGTACGTCATTTTATGATAATGTGGATGGACCAGGGTTTCAAAGTTGCATTCTCGGCAATGACTTTAAGTTGCCTCGTGTTGGGTCCTGTGTTGATGTAAGTGTACTACAGGGTGTCTAGAACAGAAAAATTGGATACATTCACGAGGCTTTTTTAGTGAAAATCACAACTTAGTGTAAGGTCTCTGTGGTGCATTTACAGAGAGAGAAGGTCTTTACTATAACAAACAAGGGGTTATGAAAAAGTTCAAAGGCTACCATGAGTAAATAATGAGATCGTAGATAATTGTAACTTTGAGAGCCTCGTATCTTTAGGAATAACCTGCATAGAATTTATTGGAATTTCTCTTGAAGCACATAGCTATACCATGAATTTCTGCTCTCCAGCTCATCCCCTCTCCCTCAGGAAGATTGACAATGCATCTTCAAAATGTTTTTTAATGGTTTTTCAAGATAAGATTTATTCCCCTACAAAATATTTATATAAACTATGTTGTCTCGGATTCGGAAGGAATAATTCAATCCGTTTCATAAACAAATCATTGATAGTCTAAAGTTATTTAGTGGATGATTTAATACCATCCGGTGCTAATTAGCAAAATAGTTAGCCCATTTTTTCTAATGCTAATTATTTGAAGATAAGAAAGCTTCTCTAATTATTTAACTGACAAGAACATTTAGCACTTTTTTCTTGCTAATTACCCAAGCGGCTATCGCGATGTTATCCAACGCTTAAACCGCTTAAGTTCGACTCCCACCCGAGGCTATCTTCTATTAGGTTAGGCTATTTCTTGGTTTGCACGGTTTGCAAAAATTCCGTGAAATTTTCTTATCGCCAAAACTTCTGACAACAACAGCATCGTCCAATTTGTAGTAAATTCGAATTGGTCACTAGTCTAAAACTTAATTTTCTACGTAAACCTTTTCAATATTTCTTTAACAATTATTTCATTCTTGGTACAGTCAGGGATGCCAAGTAACAACAATTTTTATTACGATTACATGCCCAGGAGTGTCTTCTCATTTCTTCTGAATTTTTCCTGCGAAGGTCCTGTCTTCCAGAAAACAATGAGTTAACAGTGATTGATAAATTTTACAGCCGAAGCCTCTGCAGGGAAGTCGGATTCTGGACTTTGTTACGCGTCGAGTGTCTCGGCTACAACCCCACAATTTATTGTTTGACAATTGTCAATACCCATAAAGAAACAGATAATTTTAACAGATAAAGTTTTTACCAATATAATGTACTAAAAGATGAATTGATAATATACTCAACCTATGGACCCTACGAGTTTGTGCCGCACTTTAAGGGTACGACTATCACCCTTTCGCGTGAAAATTTCTAAGGATCGTAAAATCACAAAATTTTAGTTTTAGCCCTATTTACGGGTTGCAAGTACTTTGTTGGACAACCCAAAGTTGTGAACTACAATTTTTTATTGCTTTAAAGCATTGTAGACATTATGATTCGTGTAACTTTAATTTAGACTTATTTGTTTATTCTATGTTTTTGAAAAATTGAAATTTCGTCACTTTTGTCCATGAACGGAAATTTAGTCCGACATTTTTTTGTTCAATTAGGTGTAACAAATGTGGATAAAATTTGAAGTTTTATCTATTTAGAGGAAATTTTCAAAACCATTAAAACTTTTAAAAAATTTCATAAGAAAAAGTCCCTCTAAGAGTATGGTGTAAATTAACACTTTGAAAAACATACTGTATCTATTTTTCGTGAATTTTTAAGATAATTGTTCCAAACTGACAGACTATTTTTATCTGTATGTTGACAATCAATTCTCTAATCTCAGAAAACCAGACAAATTATCGAAATATTCGAGACAGCTTATCGGTATTCCAAAAAAAACAGTTTTCTTTGAATAAAGGAATATTTTTACTACATTCACTGGATAAAGTGGTCAAAATCTTGTTTTTCCTAGAAGTATGTTTTAGCAACTTTCAATTTTACTATATTTTATAGTCCAGAATTCACTTTTACTTACTTTTTTATTAAGTGACAAGAAAAGGGGGTAATTAATAAAAAACATAAGAGAATACAAATTTTTCTGATCTGTTTCTTCAAAATTTGCGAATTTTTTTTTACAAGTTACATTTTTTTTAGGGTGCAGCTCAACACCAGAAGTTGCAACGTGATCAAGAATTGATGAACCGGTTGACAGGGATTTGGGAAGAAAAATGGAGCAAGGCTCAAAAAATGATACAAGTAATGTTTCTCATAATTTGATTTTAAATTGTTGGATTTCGTTCATGTACTGTTTAGTCAGAAAGCCAACTTGATGAGTTCAGTTGGGGGAATTTTACCCAAATGAGATAATCGTCCAACCAAAAGACATTATCCCAAGTCCGCTTTATATCGGTATTAGTGTATTGTTTTTCTTTTCTTTTTGCAGGACAAAGATCTCAATCTAACCGACTTAGGCGGTGTTGGCGTGAAGTTGGAAACGAAAGAACCACACTTCGTTAGCTTGGGTGGTGGGCGTCTTAGTGTGGGTGTATCCATCATCCCTATAAAAAGAGGTAAGAAGTGACATTAAGTCTGATAAACCCATAATCCAATAAAGAGAGAAATTTGTGCCAGGAAGAAAATAAACAGTACCATGTAAACCGATTTCAGGCCTCTCACTATGTCATAAATTCACAGTTACGGTTGGTGCTCTGTGAGAATATATTGATTTTCAGTATGTCCTATTCGTAAAGATTTCAGTACGAATGTTTACAAATTTATTCTCGCAAAATAACCTCATGTCTTGAAAAGATTTTCGTTTTTTATTTCTCAGGCTTCACGAGAATTGGGTGCGGTGGCGAAGGCTATGAAGTAGATTTGTTAGTTCGGGGAAAAGGCATTGCGAAGTAAGTATTTTTAGTGTATCTAGTTGAATTTTTGGTACCATTTTAATCACCCTAATTTTTCTTAATCTACTTCTGCCAAGCATTTTTCAAAGAAATTTATCGTGTTTTGGTGTAGTTTATTTCATAACCAAAGGCCACTCCCTATAGTGCATGCGCTTCGAAGCCTCAGGAACCTAGTCAGAGTTTCAGGACCTTAAAAGCTGGTTTTTCAAGAAGTAAAACAAGACCTGAAGTGGGTTAGCAAGAAAGTAGTTTTTCCCAATGTATATTTGACATGATAAATAGTTTGTATCATCGATTTCCATTTAGTGAGCACTGTTTAATCGAGTTCGATGGAGAAGCTGTTGTATTGCATCCGAAGAACGATCTGTGTTCCGTTGATGGTGTTCCACTTACAGAACCCACCAGGCTGCCACAAGGTGTGCTTTTTTTCTCTCTTTATTTTGAATCATCTGCAAAGGTCGGTAGAGCGCTCACTTTGGAATTAAGAAGTTCCTGGTTAGAGCCCGACCTTCGTTCACGAGATGCTTCAGTAGCCTAGTGAAGGTTAATCTGGTCCGCGCTGTCAGTTACACGAAGTGATGTGTGGTGCTTTACACCAGTATTATATCTCTCTACAGTCTAGGATCTAGCAACAGGTTTAATTATCCCGCTTTCCTGAGGCGACGCCTTATAAAATTAGAAATTACATTTGCGTCAGACACATTCTTAGCGGTTCTTCCATAATACTCGTAATGTAAATTTTCCATTGGAAAAATTTGATTATGGATCATGGGATCAATGTGTTAGTTAAGATCAGAGATTGTTATCGCTATTTCTTTAGTAAGGTATTACATGTAACATTCGATTTTCTAATACCACTGCCATATTGCTAATCTTTTTTGACATATAATTTTGAAGTAGCTTAGGTTTTTTGTCCTCACTCAACTCAAATGTTAATTGTTGATTATTGGTATATGGCCATGAATTTCGTCGAAGCGTTTCTAGCTGATAAGGGGAAATGAACAGGTTAATTTGGAGGTTTTTACAAGATTTCATGTGATTTGATTTGTTTGACAAAAAATGAAATGACAGACTACCTAAAGAATGGTGTTTTAAATCCCTTTTTATGTATACTTTTGTTTTTCTTCTACTACGGTCGATTATTGGTATGTGGGCTATACTATTGGTATGTTTCTAGCCAGTAAATTTACACAATTTCATGCTAATGGATTTTTCTTTCCGATGAATTGGTAAAGAACGGCCAGATTTCAATTATACGGGTGGCCGAATATCCGGGAAAGGTCTCATCCGACTTACGTTTGGATAGTTTTTTTTAATGTATTGGCGTTGAGAGTGTTTTTGTCCAGGATGGGATGCGTGTATTTAGCCTCAAATACAACATTTTTGATCCTTCAAAATAATCCTGGCTTTCTCGAAAGCTTACTTTTAGTTTAATGATGAAAATATAAAATAGTTTTGAAATATTTTTTTTTGTTCAGGTTGTATGGTTTGTATAGGGCAAAATAATTATTTCCGCTTTAACCATCCACGAGAAGCAGCTCTTATCAAAGAACAATATAAAAACAGCCGGTTTTCTATCGTTCCCAATGCTGGGGTCTATCCCGGTAAGTAGTCCGAGTTTCCTCACTTTTATTTTCACAATTTTCATTATGAGAGTCTGAATCCATATTGAGAAGAATACCCTGAAGAAACATTTCTTAAATCAATACCCCTGGAACGCAGTGTAACGCCAAAAAATATAAAAGAAATTTGCCTTTAAATTATCTTTACAGAGATCACAGTCACATACTTGTTTTTCCATTATAACATTTTTTTCAATATTACATATTACATAGGCGTAGGTTTTCCTCCCCATATCACAGCTTGTTCATACGACATTGTTTCAAGTGGATTTCCAACCATTTGTTATGACAGTTTCTCGTTTTTCACGCATTAATCGCTTATTCTACTCCCCTTATTGTATTGGTACGCTAGGAACAAACTTAGCATTCGGAAACGATTCGTGAAAGTTTGTCATAATACAGTCATAATAAGAATTGAAAAAATTTAGCCAGATTTTGAAAAGGAAAAGTCTACTTTTATAATTTTGTTTCGTAAGTTAGTTTTCTGTCAAACGGATTGCAAATTACATATGAAGAATCTCTATGTGAACTTTGATTTCTATTTATTCCCAGATGTACAATTAGCAATTGAACAACGTCGAAAGGAGATACAAGAGCGTGAAAATCTCCGCGCGGAGAACAAGCGGTTACTAGCGATGGAACAACAATACGTACAGTCGGTGAAACATCTCGAATTCGAACGCGATCAATTGGAACACGAGAAAACGAAACTTCAAATCTTACAACAGCAGCA
>JAUBWS010050423.1:0-18271 GCA_032270445.1 Darlingtonia californica
GAAAAGTAAGAACAGAATTTATTTGAATTTTCCTTAATTCTTGGACAACTTAGTTAAAGGACTTTCAACAATTTGAATGCTCGTTAAAACCCTACATAAATTAAACATGAACTTCCGATATCTTCATGCTTTTTGTCAGTAACGCCTTGATAGTCAACAAACTATTTGTTTATTTTTCTAGATATTGAATAAATTAAAATCGAAAGAACTAAAGCGTCAAGAAGTTTTACACGGTAATTATTTTTCTTACACTACAATCAGTATAAGACGTCCTTTCACTACAGTTTCAATGTCCATGCAAGGGCAATTATTATTACGAATATATTTATACAGGATTATTCTACAGTTGCATCATAGTTACACAATGTACATATATACTGTTATGTTAGCATAACAAGTCCATTCGAAAGAAAAAAAAATCATAAAAAAGAATATTTGTTCGAAAAAGCGTTTAAATCGTTAAAATACCTAAAACTAAATTTGATAAGAGAAAATCGTCTGGTTAGCGTTGAACTTTAGCATCCCAGTTGGTAAAATCGTAAAAATACTCATGCAGAGGAAGGAGTGCAGGAATGTGTACCGTTTAAAAAGGAAAACACACACATTGGATTTTTACTAATTTTGGCCGCTGGGATGCTTAAGAAATTCTCTAGAGAAATACAGTTTATTCTTTACTGTATAACACAGCAATCACAGGTTAATTTCATTTTTTTTACGACTGCTTTTGTTTGTTACAACTGATAACTCAAAATACCTCATCGGATTAAACAAAGTCGGACAACAGTAGCAAAGTGTTCTTAAAATGACGAGAAATTTGTCCGAAATATTTGACCTAACCTAAATTTTTTTTCTTCATTGTTTTCTCCGACATATCCACCCTATAAATTTAGTAGTATCAATATGACAGTAGAATGATAATAAATATGACTTACTGTAATGTTTTTCAATGGTTTCTCTGTTCAACACTTATACTCTCGATAGAATACTTTTTGATAAGTTACACCCTAAATAAGGTTCTGAAGAAGTAAAAACAACGTGTTTCGGTTATTTTCATTGAAATCCTAACAAGATCTGAGAATATCATCAAAGAACTTCAAAACATAATAATAAGCTCATTATTTTTTCAAGACACATGAGGGCTTTGTAGAGTTTATGGTTTCTGACTTTAATGAAAAAGCCTAAATCCGATTTCTACCTTACACTCTAACGAAAATTCCGAAAAACATCTTTTCTAATTGTTTAAATTTTAAGGCAACGTTTAATCTTATTTATTGTAACATTAACTTCAGTAACAACATTAACCTTTTCTTCACGCGAAAAGTATATCAAGTATAGATTTTTTTTGATTTTATTTGCGTCTTTATTTGTGTCTTTATACAAATTTTCCATCTAAATAATGACGAAATTTCAAACTCTGAAACGCTTGATTTCTCTTGAAAACCTGCCGAGTAATAGTAGCTGGTTATAATAATCTCCAAACGAAGATTCTAGAACATTATAGGCAGCGATTTCTGGCACTTCTCCGTTTATTTATTTATTAATTTGTAATTACAGTTATAAAATTGCACCAGTTGACCAAAATTTCCAGAATTAGCTAATAGACAATTGCAGAAGCTCTATTCTTAATTTTATGGTAATGCTTATAATAGTTTTCAGCGATAAGATTTTTCGTCCCGTCAATAAAATGTTGTCCATTTTGTCCGAAATAAGATAGTGTCCGAAATAGATCCCTTAAACTCTATATAAAAAAATTGTGATGCATCTTTTAACTTCATTTTACATTTACTTATGCCGTATTAATGACAAGACTGTTGTTTGGATCAACTGATATATTCTTCTCTTTTTTTCTTTGATTTTCAGAATTAATACACACCGAAAGGACACACGTTCGAAACTTAAAAGTATTAAATAGGGTGAGTCGAGTCTTCTTAAGGTATATCCCTATGGCTGACCATAGCAGGGTGGCCACTGGTCCTGGAAAGTTCTGGAATTCGAATATGTCCTGAAAAACAATCCTGGCAAACTGAAAAATTAGACATGCAGAACCATATAAAGTCGTTAGGTATAGGGAACTTCAAAGCCAAAAAAGTCCTGGAAAAGTCCTGGAATTTAGTCTAAAATTTTGAGTGGCCACCCTGCCATAGTCTTAAGTTTTCTTGTATATATCTGAAATCAACGAACACAGAACGTCATCTACCTTCTTATTGCTTTGGTAAACTTTGGACATTTCCAGACTTTGGTAAACTTTGGACTGGGGACCGCCCCCCCCCCCCCTGGTGCTGGTGCCTGGGTCGTGGGGCTCCTAGGTTCCTGACCGAGGGTCCAGGATCGTATAAAATTATTTTCAGCTATAAGCGGCTGTTAGCGTTCAAAAGGTTAAATTTCTTAACTGCATGGTTTTTTGCATAAGTGACACAGATTTTTGAAAACTTTTTTCTCTATAAATGTACTTCACGAAGGGCTTTTCCGTTTTGAATTTTCTTTTAGCAAATGAAACAATATTATCTGTGTTTGGCCAGCCTCGTGTTACTTACGAAGATATGCTTATGTATAGAAAAAAGCGTCAAATGTCATTTTTCGACGCTTATTTTAATTTTGTTTTTAAGAGATTTACTGTAGATCTATATATATCCTGTAAAGGAGTCCAAAATTTTTATTTTATTTTTAAATATGTTATATTGTTTCTCTTTTTTAGCTGTTTTATAAGCCGATGTTAAAAGAAAATATCATTCCAAAGGAAATTGTTAAATTAATATTTCCAAATTTAGAAGAATTAATAAAATTACACGGTAAGTGTGTTCGAAGAAATATCCTTATCTCAGGATTAAAGTTTACTTAAGTCAAGGACTAATCTAGAATCAGAAGGTAGCGTCGAGAAAGAAGGAAAAACGGCACTTCTATACTCGAAAATAAAGACTGTTTTTTTTAGTTTTTAACCCCTTCAGTCCCGAGGTTTTTTGAAAAAAATGATAAATAAAAGTTCGTTGAAAACAAGCCATCTTTACTCAGAATTGAACGACCTTGAAATATCATGACATGCAAATTGGTACGTTAATTACTCATCCTGTTGCGACCGTTAGGGGGTGAATGGTATTTTAAATAAAAAAATCCAAGAAAAAAGGCAACGACCGACCGCTGATTTCCTGAATTAGTAACTGTAAATTAATCTCTAGAATGTTTTTCTCGCAATCTCTAGAATGTTTTTCTCGCAATCTCTAGAATGTTTTTCTCGCAATCACTAGAATGTTTTTCTCGCAATCACTAGAATGTTTTTCTCGCAATCTCTAGAATGTTTTTCTCGCAATCTCTAGAATGTTTTTCTCGCAATCTCTAGAATGTTTTTCTCGCAATCTCTAGAATGTTTTTCTCGCAATCTAGATGTCCTTAAATCCCAGAAACTGTGTCTAACAAAACCGGTCGTAGCTTAAAATGTCTTGCATTATCCCCGGGTATTCGTTTATTAAATTGTTGCGTTGATTGCTGTCATCATGAAAGCATTTGTGTATTTACGTTTGCCAAAAAATTAAACGAATTTCTTTTCTCCGTAGAATCGTTATTAAAACCAATGAAAGAAATTTCAAAACAAAGTGAAGTCATAGATTCAGTAGGAGAACTAATGTTAATTAGGGTAAGTACAAATTATTAGTACGTCATAAAAGCGAATGGTTCTGACTGTTGTAGATCGGCTGCCGAGTGCTAAGAACGCTGAGCCTAGAGATCCTGAGTTTCACCCCTTCGCGAAGCCTTAAGAAAGTTGCCATGTTATTTCCATTTAGGCTATATAAGTAGTCCACAGGGAAACTAAACTAAACATGTTGAAATTATTTCATTTCTATTGAAAACAACTTTCACTTAGAGTGTATTCATTTATAAAGATTTATACTAAATAATAATAAGATTTACAACCTCAATCATTTTGTTTATATCCTTGATACACGTGACAAACTTCCAATATCTACGATTTCTAGAATAAACTAGAGTTGTATAGTTCTAGTCCGTCTTTAGTGGTTTAGAATTTCTTTTGAAAATAGCTTTAAGGGTTTTTCATTTGACTTATAAGATTTGCACCTCAGTCCCTTTGTAGATATCCCTCAGACAGGTGCTAGATTATCGCCACTTCTATGACTTCTAAAAAATTCACATGGTATATAGTCGTATGGGTCATACGGTTTTATTTTATTTTCAAGGCTTTTAGTTTAATTTTTCCTTGAACTTAAAAAGATTTGTACCTTCTTAGTCCAATATATTTGTTCATTAACGAACCTGGTGACTACTTTGCAATAACCCTAAATTCACCTCGTATACGTGAAAAAAAGGAATTGTGTAATACTGAAACCACACAAGTGCGTGTTCCAATGAACCTAGAAGGTGGAATTTGAGGTTGGAGGGGGGGGGGGGACGTTATTATAGCTTGCGATTTTTGACACAGTGATTGCAAATTAGCCAGGGAAAAAAACTCATTTTGCTTGGAAGAAGCGAGGAACTATTTGAGCAATTTTCTTGACGAACTTTCTTCTCTTTTATTGGAGAATAAATAGACTGGAAGCCAGTCGCTCCATAGTACCTAGGCTCCCGCGAGAATATTCACGGCCCGGGAAAGCGTCGCTTGAACGAGCTTTAAGTGTTATTATATAAAGGCGAGTTGAAGTGTCTATACTAGAGAATATAGGGTAATGTTTACTGTTTTAATAATTGAGATTTCCTTTTTGACTTTTAGTTTGATGGAGTGAACGGTGAAAAAATGAAAGAAGCTTGTGCAACGTTTTGCCGGTCACAAAAAAGAGCTTTAGCTCAACTAAAACAATATACTAAACAACAAAAAGTCGGAATCTTCATGGCGGTAAGTGTGTAGAGCTTATTACCTGGTTAAATGCTGGTTTGATATCATTGGAAATGTAATATAGTTGGGCAATGATTTGCTTAAGTGATTCGAAATCTTCATACGAGGCCGTGTATGTAATCTTATTACATCTGCTTCTTCTAAAGAATAGTTTTGAAAAAAGGAATTGATACCTGTTTGTCTTGACATGTCTAAAAAAGCTCGTAATATTTGAAACAGTTTGTTATACGAAGTGATGAAAATTTGTGGAAAACATTGTTCCGCCGCTATGCATTTAAACGGCCTTTAAAAACGTTAACTAACGGTAAATACCAACAAAAAATTGTTGAAAATGTACGCTTTTATGTTCTTCATCATTTTCGAAAAATTCATCATTTGCGTACATTTTACTTGATGCCCAAGGGGCCACTCTCTTATTCATGTGTTGTGGAGCTTCTTTCTAGGTCTCTGCCCAAGGGTCTTAAACTATTAAAAAATTCAGTCATCAGTTTTAAACATTGATCAGAAGCGGGTTAGAAATATTAAGGTTTCACGTCTTCGATTTCTAGAACATAGAACATCACTTTATTTGTAGAAACAAGAGAGTAACGATTATTGTCGTCGTTTGCAATTTACCGACATTATGGCCACAACTCATCAAAGACTCGTCAAATATCCACTACTCCTCGATTCAATTAACAAATCAACGCCCGTCAAACATCACGACTACGCAAATGTCGAAAAATGCTCAAGGTGTTGTCGGGACATCTTGAATCACGTCAATAACGAAATCAAAATGATGGAAGATAAATTACGACTAGAAGAATTAACGAAATTAATTGAAGATAAACGTGTTATCAATAAAGACAACGAGGACGAAAAGGAAAAAGAAGGAGAAGGGGTATGTAAAATTTGTATTCATCCAAATCGCTTTCTGAAATAATTATCAAGGAGTTTGAACATTGGGGTTTTTTAGTTATTGTAGCACAAACGTTTTGCATAAAAAAATGTAATTCATCACTTCTTACGTGGATAAAAGTTCCTGGAATTGTCGTGGAATTTAGAATTGGCTTTCCGTAGACATGCTGATTTTTTACTTATTTATTTTAGAAATTTGACATATCGGCTCATAAACTGATAATGGAAGGTGTTTTGACCTGGAAGATCAACATCCATAAGAATCTTAGTAAGTATGACCACAATCGTATAGGTTCTGCCATGCTATCATGATCTCCTAACGGGCACTGTGATTGGGGTTCATCGTCGAAGCGTTCAGGATATCCGTCAGTACTACCAGGGACTACCTCGTGAAACACACCCTGGCTCAAACTGGGGGCCTTAAGTTTACAAATTGGGTACTACTGACTCAAAATAAGTTATGTTAAAATCAAAATCCTGTTTAGGTTTTATTCTTGAGCAGTTTACTAGAAACTTTAACTAACTTTCATTACGATCTTTATGTTTAGATTTACACGTTGTGTTATTAGAAGATCTCTTAGTTCTCTTACAAAAAACAGATAACGGAAAATATATCTTGAAAAATCATAATACTGGTACCATGACATCTGGAGAAAATAAGGTAAAATTCTTGAAGTCATGAAGTTCCATTTTCTCAAAAGAATGTAAAATTAACCTGATTACCAAACCGTTTAAATATTTCATCTCACTATGTCATGAGAAGTTGTTGTATATCGATTTTACTGGACTGAAGTTTGCTGATTTACCACTCTTTGTATTATGTGTGTTCCAATTTTAGGGTCAGGGTCAAAGCCCGATTATCAAGTTGACCAATGTAATCATCAGAGAGGTTGCTGTAGGTCAGTATTACCAATCTTTGTTAATTACCAACGGGAATTTCAGAATCGTCGTAACACATTACTTTTTTGATCACGTGATTTCTATTTCTACCATTTGCATCGGCAGTGTTTTGCCAAAAACTCGAATTGGAAAGGTCGTATTCATCTTATGAATAACTATACCTGATTACATGTAAAGAATCTTATTTTCTCGAAGAGCGTTGTATTGTAGTTAAACCTTAATCTTCTCAAGTAAATGTCTTTTACCTTTACTGATTCACTTTAATTTATTCTTTAGATAAAATGGCATTCTTTCTGGTCAGCACTTCAATGACCGGTCCTCAGATTTATGAACTCGTTGCTCAAGTTGGCTCTGAAAAACGAAAGTAAGTGTCTTCTTTCAGTTATTGATTAATTGATATTTATTGATCGGTTCATTAATTGACATATTGTCTCTGACTTTAGATGGGTCGCCTCGATAAACAGGGCAGCAGAACTGATGAAACTTAGAGGTAAGATACGAATGTTTTCCCCTGCTATTCTTCCTATGCCTGATTATTCCGACAAACTTGGTCAATTGAATAAGTCGTGTCAAATGATAGTTTGTTTTTTTTGTTAGGCTACCCGAATAAAATCTAAATTTCAAAAGACTGCGAACGGATACTTTAAAGTGTCCCACTAAGCGAATGCCCCAGTTATCCGAAGCGTTATGCTCTGAAGGGATTGAAATTAGCATTCGCACTTAGCGAATATTATTAATTGTTCCGTATGAAGTCCCACTTATCCTGGCTTCCAGTTGTTGAGAGCCAATTGTACTTTTTTTTTCAGACAATCAAGATCGAGGGCGTCGGGGCGGTTTAACGACGGCGACAGTAGCCTCGCCCACCGAAGAACGAAGAAGGATACCACAGTCTCCAGTTGAAGAAAACGAAATTTCAAATGAGAATGAAAATTTGCCGTCAGCCGAAAGGTTGGCTGAACTATTAAGTAAGTATTTGTATAACACTAAGTGGAAATTGACTGCGCTTTCTTGGATATTGTATGGTGTTGCCTTGCTGTAATACACTTTGCCTTAACTTGCACTTTGTTTTATAAGAATAGAGTTCTTCTAGCCTCAAGTTTATTTAAAAAATCAATTATCCCATGCTCTCCTTTTCTACCCGTTATGATCGTAAGCTAAAATGGTTGCCAGCTCTATCGCCTAGTATACTCTATTCCCTCCAAAACATTTTCCCTCCTGAGATTTCAAAATATTGAGAATGAAATGTTAGCACGATTATAAAGTGTTCTTCTGGATAAACTTTTTTACTACAACTTCAATATTTTTTTAGACGAATTATCACTGAAAGACCAGGAAATAAATAAATATTTAGAAGAGAAAGCAGCTATTTTAGCAGAAATGAAAGTAAGTTGTTTTAAAATTTCACCACACTCAAGAACGTGGTTTTTATATCAAGTTGGTAATTTCGATTTTCGCCAGTTAATAAAAAGAATTTGTTAAATTGGACAATTCTCATATAAGCTCATTTTACATTTTTTGCTGGAAAGTTTTTGAAATGAAAAATTTTGTCTCAGAGGTACAGTAGAGTAAGGAATAAGTTCATTATCGTGTTCTTGGTTACGAGAACCTGCTGCCAAAAAGGAATTGAATGGGCTCGAACGTATCAGATAAATGGAATATAGGATTGAAAAGGTTCTTGAAGTCGGTTAATGTTAATAAGTTTGGTTTAATTTTTCCGTGATACGATGGAGGAATCCTATTCACGTGATACGATGGAGGAATCCTATTCACGTGATACGATGGAGGAATCCTATTCACGTGACTTACCTAGGACTAACCATTGAACTTGCAAATCATGCATACAATATTATAATTTGATCATTTTTGTTTTCATATCTTTAGGGAGAAAAAGCGAATCAGGATGGAAAACAGGTAAAATATTTATATTTGATCTCACTAATCATTCTAGGGTAGTTTAAGAAGTTGTTCTATCCACAGAACAACTACTAAAATTACTAAAAATCCCCATTTTGCCGCCATCAATAGGATGTTTTCGCGAAATTCTTCAGCGGCCACGGTTCATTGTGTAAATGTCTACTCTATTTGATAAAAGTTCAAAAGAACTGAAGAGGTCATCGTGGGTAAAATGGTCATGAATATAATGATCAAGTCTCAGCAAAACCAATGACATATTGGACACTCATATATTCGATTCTTCGTGCTTCACATACCTCGTGTGGATTGAATTTCGCGGTTTGCGAAAAAAAAAAAGAAATTAAATCTACACGAAACTTTTGCGAATATAAGGTACAAAAATGAAAAATAAAAGTGTAAGTATAAACATTTGTGTTGCTGACCAGCAGTAACACATAAAACCGCTTGATTCTGATACAGAAAAAATTTAAGTTTATGTACACAATAGGGCTAATATTTCATTACAAAAAAGGATTTAAATGTTATCTTTACTTTTTTGTAGCCACCTGAACAGCCTAGTCAACCAAGAGATATTGTGCTGGCCGCAATCGCTCAAAGTATGTATATTCATTTCAATGCCCTGTTTTAAACATGGGCAATAATAGAAGTTAAATTTTTTTTTCCTGTTAGATACCTGTTGATTGGTTTTTATTTTAATGACTATTTTATTGCCGTTCTTTTGAAAGATTCTGTAATCATATTGTCTTTCATTAAATTATCCAATCCCTTTTCATGAAAGTTTCTAAATACTTCATCAACACCCATAGGCAAACGAACCCTCACGAAAATGAAAGTTCTCGTCGAGTAGTGCTGGAAATAATTAAAATTAAGGCATACGCGTATTGTAAGAAATAAATGAAGCTTTAATCTTTGTCATTTTTTTCCAGCCAAACGACTTACAGAAGTTGTAAATAGTACATTAACGAAAGACACCTCAACACCAGAACGACGGGTAAGTAAGACAATGATTAGGTACAAATGGATTTTTCCTGCACTTTGCGCTAATATCTTCTGCTAAAGCCATTAATTAAGTCAATAGAAAATACAGATCTTGCCATTTTTATTTATTTATGACAGAAGGATCTCATTGAGTATAAAGTCTCCTGTGAGCGTCCGAGTGTTATAAATCAGATTGTATTAATTGTCGAAAAGAAACTTTTCTTGACTAATTTCCCTTGAGAAATTATCACTGTCACATCTACAATTTCAATTATCAAAAGGAAGGAAGATCTGTATTTCTATGGTAAGGATTGTTTGTGGTAAGGAGTATCTATTACATTTGTAGAATAGGGTCGTTGAAAGGGTCGTTGAAAGACGGTAAATATGAAACAGAAAATCAAAGATCTTTATCATTGAAATTCTTTTCTTAGGTTTGTTTTGTTTTACATTTTTAGAAAGAAATCTTAGAATCCACTAATATGTTACAACAATACCTTACTACATTACTGGTAAGTGAAACAGTAATTTATCACACCAATTCAGAAAGAGCTGCGTCCTTGACAACCTCTCTGTATGAGCACCTGCTTGCAAGCAAAAATACACCAAAAAGATTCATTAGAGATCGAACTAAAGGGGCTAGTGTGGCGCTAGACACTGAGCTTAGAACTGAAGTGTCCCTAAGCTGAATCCGAGGATCTTGGTCTAGAAAGCACTGTTTTCGCTGTATGTGTTTTCTGTATAGTATGGCAAGATGCCCATTAAAACCAGTTATTCTACTATCAATTCTTCGAGTAATAAGTAGAACTTGAGTTATCTAGGAACAAAAAAACAAAAAAATGTCTCTTTGTTCGCTTCTCATTTACCAGGGTATAGTCCCCGGTCAATTTCCTAAACATGTAAAAATCTAGAAATGTATTAAGTATTGATTTTAATTATTTGCATTTTCATTGTAGTGTGGAA
This sequence comes from Darlingtonia californica, assembly GCA_032270445.1. Lineage (NCBI taxonomy): Eukaryota > Viridiplantae > Streptophyta > Magnoliopsida > Ericales > Sarraceniaceae > Darlingtonia > Darlingtonia californica. The sequence continues at coordinate 10,490 of JAUBWS010050423.1, forward strand.
AAAGTTGATGATGTTATTTTTGTTTTGCTTTTATAGAATATGCACACTACACAGACAGGACATGTAAACCGCGACAAAGACACAAGTAATCCTGTAAAACGATCAAAGTAAGACTTCTTGTTAAAGAGATTTTGTCAATAGAAACTTTCGTTGTTCGTTCGAAAAAAAATAAATCAGTAAGGATTTAATTTCGCGAATATGCCAACTCTTTCAAAGCTGAACAAAGAAATCTTCAAACTCATCGCTTTAATTTTTTTTCCAACAAAATTTAATTTCACGAAGTGAAAGCAATTTTTTATGACTTATTTTGACGACCTTTAGCTTTAGTCGTTTCATTTTCGCCTGCTGTAATCACAGATTTACAAATATTATTGATTACCTTTTCTTTTGCCTTCTGTACTCTCGAGTGCCAAATAAACGGGCCCCCTAATTATTAGAATCCCCGTTTATTTGGCACTCGAGAGAACTTTCTTTTTCTTATGTTGAATTTACTAAATAAATCATATTTGTTCAGATCGTTGGAGAAACCAGTCAAAGCGAAAGTGGCTTTGAAACAAATTGAAGGATCGGCTTCAACTAGTGCTCTTAGTACGGTTATTAGTCACGCAAGAAGTCATTCATCACCCGCACAAACGCTTGATATGGAAGCGGTTGGAGTTCCAGGTTCGTAACCATTTAACCGTCTTGGATATATGAAACGAACGAGCTATACATATAAAGCTGAGTATATTGTAAAACAGATCGGGTATTTGACAAAAATACTATCCTTTCTTTTCAGTGTGAAATTAAGTAATAAAGTCTTGCGGAGCTGTTTTTTTTTTTATCTCGATAGAAAGTTTTTGGGAAAGGTTATGTGGCTTGATAGTGGACATGATTTTACCTACAGTGTCATGTATTCCAAATCAAAACCATCATTTTGTGGTGGATTTCAATCGTTATTCTCGCCTCCAATCAAGAGTCAATCTAAAAATTATGTTTCAAATACCTATCATAAAATGCGATGTATTCTTGTTGCTCTTTTTCGACAACTATGTTTTTTGTTGAATGAGACAAGTCTTTGTTATTGTGGACTTTTTCTATTTTCAGCTGTAGAGATCAGGAACGAAGAAGAATTAGCAACTCACGAAAATAAAATACCCGTTCCGAAAGTTGAAACCCTTGTAAGTGAACAAATATTATTGAAACTGAATAAAAACCTACATACTTTCCAATAACATCTGCAAATAATGAATTTCTTCAACAATCGTCCTGCTTTTAGTCTCTTGGTATTTCTGTCTCTCAGTCTTTCCATTTATTTGCTGAGTTATATACTTTATGAAATCTTGTACTAATAATATATTTGATAACAAAGATTCTCTGATGATTCAACTCCTCAAACTTATCAAGTGAACAATGAATGAAAATATAGCATTTCTAATTTTCAGCCGCCAAGCGAAACGGTAGAAACGCCACCGCCCGGCTCGCCTTTGCCAACGCTCCCGCCACCCCAAGAAGAGCAAGAAGAAACTCACTTACTTGTAAGTTGAGAATGCATGCTCAAAGAATTATTTTTCTGCACAAACGCACTGCACTACACACACCACGCACCTAACTCAACAGTACACGCATGCGCATTGACAAATAACCTGAATTAATTACGCTATGACGATTTTTACGTTAATTCAACGACTTGAACTCCTATATTTTATCGGACAAAACAATTCCGGACAATTTTTTCGCCGGACAAAACAAACAATTCAAATTTTTGCTAGAAAGTGTTTTTGAGTAAAATTGGCATGTTTTTAAGCCGCCCTACGCTTTGTGAGCGAGACAACGCTTGAACTTTTATAAATCATTTCAAAATGTACCGTTTTCTCGGTAATGAAGGGGTTTAATTCTAACGCAGCACGTTTAGCAGTTTATTTTTTACTTAGTAACTTTTACGAAGTAAAGGCACCGTTTTAGCACTTGGATAAAATTTAACAAGAGCTTTTGATGACAAAGTACATAGGTACTAACCTGACTAAAGCTCTTTGCACAACTGTTTTGACATACACACACGCATATACATACGAGCACTGTTACGTATGAAAACCAATAAGAAGGAACTAGAAAATCTTACAACACAAAATTACATTCACTGACAAAAAAGTTTAACTGACATAGTGATTGAATACGCCCTTATTCCGGATACGGAACGGCTTTGTTCACATCTGTACTGGTCACGTAAAACGGTGTACCGGTTACGTACAGCTACGTACCGGATATGTACACGTTACGATTACATGCACCTACCGACATTTTGCATGCCAGTTATTTAGTGTGCCTACTGATTGATTCAGCGTTTATCATTTCTTCTAATTTTTCTGGTGGACAAAAATGATACAGATTTAACACACATTGAAGGGTTATTTACCGCAGCACTACCGATTTCTTACGAACTACACATATACCGGTTATTTACGATACGGACATTGCACAGCTACATCGAACACGTATTCAATCGCTTTTACATTGATGAAAAATTTCATTCTGTTTTCTTTCTTTTTTACTTAAGATCAATGAAAGTAACGAGGGTGGTGAGACCCCAGTCGACTATTTCGATATTTAACGAGGTAAGTTAGCCCACAACCCATTGGTGTATATGCGTGTGTGTATAATACAGATTAAAGGAATACGTCTATTCCCTAATGTCATCCTTAAGGGAAGAAAACCGCAGGTTTTGAATCCTTGTCAAACTCAAAAAACCTTTCGTAAATCGCTAAATTAAATTCCCATTTGTTTCAAATATATCATGTATCTATTGAATTAGATGGGATCCCGTCTAATTCCCTGCGACCGATTCTCAATCTCGGGAAAGAGACGGGTATTACCTTGCGTTGGAAAAGCCACGCAGATTTTGATTGGCTAAAAATCTTGAAATAATTATACAATGTTTTTTCGGTCCCGTGAAAATAATGAAATTTTTGTAAACAAAACAAAGATAGCGATATAACTGTGATGGGAATTTGGAAGTAAACAGCATGAAAGTTAGTTCAAATCTTTTCGTATGGCATATAATACATATAAGATATTATTCTTTTATTATGATAATTGGCTTGAACTTAATCTTTTTTTTTAAAAAAGCAATAAAAACCGTTTTTTTTTTTTTTTTGACTATATAATGTATTTTTTCTCTGTTTCATGCGTTTGTTATGATTTGGCGGCCGCCATTTTTAAAGGGACGTTTTTTTCATAATATATGCGAAATTTTTTTGAATGTTTGTTAATTATTTGCATAATTTCGATTTTTCTTACCAACTGTCATTTGAGGTTGTACCATACTCATTTTTCCTTCTGATTTGTGGGAAGAGGTAAAAATTAGATATGGCATCCAGACTACTATTGAATATGCAGTTTTTATTCTGTTGCTTAAAACTTGAGTAAAATTATCTTTCACCAAATCAAATTGCTGCTAAATTTAACTAAATCTTCAACTGCCAAATTAAATTTCTGCCCTTCCTTATGTATCTTCCTGTTCAAACTTCAAAATATCAATGCTCTTATACCAGAGCAATTTTCTTTAACCTTGTTTTGAGGCCACTACCAAAATGTCATTTCAACAATCAAATCATGTTATCCATCAATTGTTTTTTTAACTAACACCATCACAAAACTTGAAAAAACTTGTTCCAATGAGCAACATTTTGAAATGAAAAATTTGAAAATTACTTAAAACGGTGAGTTCAGGTAAATGTCTGTTTTTGCCTTGTCTGCTTTAATTCTACACGACTGGATTTATGAATAAGACGTTGAAGAAGAATTAAACTTGCGATATCATCTTATAAGCTGGTCGGTAGGATGAAATAAGAAAAGTCAGAAAATAGGCTTGGCGTATCTAACTTGAAGACTTTTCATAATCTTTCTTGGTTCACGCCTCTATTATTCTCTTCGTAGGTTCAAAGTCCATTCAGGATGTTCAAGAAACGAACAAGTGAGCCGACAATGGAACCGATGCCGCTCAATTCCCTACATGCTTCTCACCACTACCACGCCAGTCAACAGCTAGTTCATACCAACATCGAAGTAAAACCTATCAACAGAGCTTCATCTTTCTCCGGTTTCTCTAACCTTGTGAACTCTCCGGCAGATGATGCAGACTGATGATCGGCGCCCGCGCGTTCGATGCGGGTTAACAATTGTTCGCCTATGCGTTGGATGGAATCATCATGATCAGTAGATGGTGTGGTCGAGAGAATTTGTATGCACGACAAAATCAACACTAGAACCTATATACTGAACCCACCTTTCCATTATCTCTTAGCTAATTTAGAAATTAAAGGCTTATATAGTATATAGAGTAAATGATATGGATGAGAGAACTTGGAACGATATTTATGGGGATCAGATGAAAATTGACATACTTTTGGATGATGTGAGATTTCATTCCGAATAAAACAACTCACCTCTCTCCCTTTGTTGCACCTTTACACCACTTTCTTTTCTTTTATTATTCACTCTTTTTTTCTAACGGGATTTTTTTATAGTTGCACTAATTCTAGTTAGGCTCTTATCCCTTTTTTATCACCAAGGTAGTGAGTCCACGTAAATTGTGTCCAAAATGAAATCTCTTTGAGCAAATCAGTATCATTGATTCAAAAAGTGGGACCCCCTAAAACCTTTGATTTTGTATCATACTTCTACTAAAATGACGCTGGTTTTAGGGGGTAATTCAGGTTGTCAATTAGCATTTAAAAAGTCTTTTCCACTTTACAAAGCCCATGATTTCTGCATGATCATAAAAACACAATGACAACAAAGCCCCATTTGACAGCAAAATCTTCCGTCAAGAAAGTTAATCTGCGAAACGTAAGATTTTGAGACACCAAACAATATAAATATATTTTTTTTAACATCACTGGAAAATTTCCTTAGGTGAAAATCGCAAATTGAAACCACTTTTGCTTGGTATAGGCCAGACCTATTAAAAGAAGTACTACCAGTATGTACGGCAGGATAATAACTTTCCGTCTGTCTATCGGATTTGGTACATGCTTTTTTCTCTTGTACATATTCAGATATATATAATAATGACACTGCGATATGTCTTTTTGTCACGCCACTTAGGGAGATACTATAATACTGTAACATATTTTAAATATTTTTTTCTTGTTTTTTTGTTGTTGCTGTTTTACTTTTAAGTGACCAAAGAGACTTCAGAACTTTACGTGGAAAACTTTGTTTAATGTTTTAAAACCTTTATTAAAGAAGAAAATAAAAATCAGTCATATTTTTGTAACAAAGTTCGAATTCTCTTCAATCCGTGATACCCATATAATGGCCTCTGTCATTCTCCACATGTTACGCCTTGACTTTTCGTTCTTATAGCAGAAACTATGAGACAGAGTGACCGAAAGAAGTTGAGTGTTCGAGTGTCATCAAAGTGTTATCGAGAGAAGTGAAGCGGTTAGAAGCGGTAGGTAGAGTCTTGTATCTAGGCTGATGAAGCCCTCATTATCTGCTTTACCAAATATGATCCGTAAACTACTGTAGATGGACTGTAGATGAATACATATTGAGGACTTTTTATTCAAATTAGGAAAGGTGTTGAACAAAAGACTTGAAAACATCAAGGACGAGAAACATTTTCAGCATTTTCATTAAATCCCCAAATTAATGCCTTGAAAAAAATGACCACTAGAGTCCATTGAAACTCTGTAAACTCTTCTGTAGTACTATCAGTCGTCTTGAGAAAGTCTTTCACAATCTTCACGTTGCAAGATGCTATTTTGATTCCGCTATCATTAGAGGCTGTCTTGTCTTCTGTTATTTTCTTACCAATCAAATCATTAACAATGCTCTCTAAACATTTTTTGTAAGTATCATCAGTCGTAAAAAAATGTTTATCTAATAGTTCAAGAAATTCTTCAAAAACCTGCATCAAGCAATACATCTGAGCTGCTATGAACTCCGCCTTTTCTGAAAAAGTGTACCCGTCTCTACGGTTGCCGAGGGATGTTCGAGTTAACGGGAAAAAAATAAAACGACTCTAGTATTTCGTCCACTTTCCTTCCCGAGTCTTTAATAATACACGGCATCGTATTTGGTAGACTTAAATGCTTTAATATAAACAGTACCAATTATCCATACAACATGCAACCGATTCACTGTGCCGAGCAATACAAAACAAAAGATAGATACATTGATAGTTACATAGACGATGAAAACAAAAGATTTCGCTACGCTAAGTTAAATGAGCAAATTATACAGACATTTACATCATATCCAGATCCGCTTCTCGCTTCACCGCGCGTTCCTCTGTAAAACACATTGGCCAGAAAGAAGATGTCCATCCTCGTCCCCAAGCCTCTTTACAGCTTTTGATATTTGGATTGCACACTGATTTAACACGTTCATTGCCAGGCTGTTTTCAAACGAAAGTTTCAACGACTGTTACTTAGCTAATATTGCTCTAAAATTGCCATATGAGTATACCAATCTACAGCAAATCTCCCATCATGATTGGCATAAAAACATGAAAAAAGTTTCGTTTAGAAGTTATAGCTGTTTGAAGTTTGTTCGTTATTTTGACCCTCAGATTACGAGTATACTCGCAGTTGGCAGTGAACGTGTTAATAAAAAACTGGATAACGCACCGGTATATTTTTTGAAGCCGGTTTTTTGCTAAAAATACGCCATGTTGTGACCCCTGTCTCAGTGGCTTGGCTAGCGTTGCTACATTGCTATGCGCAAATCCATTCTATAATCCCAACATCGCAGATTTCCGGCTTCAAAAAAGCAGCGGGGTGCGGCATCTAGTTTTTTCTTGGATTTTATTGGGATGGCCCCGCGAAAAGAGCCATTTTCTCGAGCGCCATTACTGACATTATATCTAAAAGCAAAATCCCTAAGACGAGGTTGGAGGACATCTTCTGACCGTCATCGTGTTTACAGCGTAGCGTGTGTAAAGCGAGAAGAGGATATGAATACCAGGTAACACAGATATCAAATAAGATTAAATATTTTTCTTCCTGTCAACAAAAGAATTTACTTGCGTTTTCAAGTACATTGTTGATGTTATAAAAACCTTGTATCAATATATATTCAACAATATGACAAGAAAGCGAATCGAAAGACTATGATTTGAGTTTTGTTTTCATTTTCAGCTACTTCCATACAACGAGGCAATGTTACGAAGATAATTTTATTCAACTCAGACTCACACAAACCGGATTTATCACCAGAACAGCATTTGACGAAACAAAAATGGAGAAGAGACGTTTTCTGAGCTATACGGTTTTGGTTATGACTGTATGTTCTTTCACTTATGAAGTTGTAATTTTCAGTAAATACACACCAACAACTTATACTAGTACGCCAAAATTACCAAACTTACCTCCTTTACCTATAATTTCGTTCAACAAGTATTTGATATTTTCCGCGATTGGAATTACAGATTTTTGGATATCATTTTGGAATATTTTATTAATGGTTATTTTACAAACTACACCATACATCGACAAATCTCCAATATTTTTACTACATTATATCCTTTTTATGGTTATAGTAAACGTGGGTTTGATGGATTTCTATTACATTAGATGCATTATGTCGCCTGTAAGAACCGACTACCCTGACTTCAATTTCGTATTTTCTCGATATTCAGCTGGATGCATAAGCGTATATTTTTGTCTATTTATTGGTTTGAGGGTGATATTAACATTTATCCCAAATGAACTGCGTAACCAAGAGGGCAAACGAATCCTTGACCTATGCATTGGTGCAAACCTAGCTGTCACAAATACATTCTTTAAAAAGAGGGAT
>JAUBWS010050434.1:0-10058 GCA_032270445.1 Darlingtonia californica
TGTCATTCTTTTTTTCATAAGGAAACTTTAGAAGATAAACAAGGCACACACACACCAAAACATGCTGAAATCCATCTATTATCACGCGACCTATACAATCACGTCAGCGCTGTATGTATAAATATAACCCAACGCAACAACATCAATAATTCATCTGTGATATTACCTACCTCTCTGGACCTTGAACTTTTGATGATGGCTTGCGCAAGTTTCCCAGAATCGATAACAACATTTTCCAGACGCTCATTTATTCTTCCTTTGACCTCAGTATTTTTATAATTTTGGGTTTTAGAGGTCATATTGATGATTGAGGAGCTTTGACGAGAGTTGTGAATGTAACCGTAAGAGTGCGAGAGAAAGTGAAAGTGCTAATATTTTGATGACTAGGCTCTGACTCTCACGACTTGGGCATCCAGGCTTGAAAATTACATATAAAGATGGCGGCATATGCTGTGCATAACATATGGCGATGTGTTTGTTGATTGTTGATTGGATTGTTGATCACACACTTATCTGAACATTTTAGTAGATCAGTGGTTGATCACTGTGATCATTGACCTAAAAATTCATGCATGTTGATTGATAAACATTTTTTTTCTCATGTTTTGCTGTAAACACGGCAAGCAAAAAAGACTATATTTTGAATTCAATCAGTTTTTTTCCAAAAAAATCATATGCATGTATGCAATAATAACTTGCTACTACTAACTGCAGTGATTTCAGACAGATTTTGTTTCATAATCCTGAGATATAAAAGGCTCACTGTGCTACTGTATACAATCAGTTAGGGTCAACAAGCAAACGTCAACGAGGGATCCCTCGAATGAGGTATTTTTAAATTTTCGGGAATCTAAATAACGCGTTTGCGGGCTCCATGGTTTGATAGTGTAGCCAAAAGACTAGCGTGTAATTTTCCATATACCAAATGGGCAATCATACTGACAACTTAATGGTTTAGTTTAGTTTTATGGCCTATTTTTTTGGTTGATAAGCAAAGTTGTTTAAATTCCCGCCAATCGCACCCGTTAATGCCATTTTTCCATCGGTTAAAAATGAAAACAATCCCACGGGCGTACGATCGAGCCAAAAATTGCAAACAAAACTATGAAAACCCTGCTGGGCCGAAAAGCAAAAATACGAGAAAATCCCTCGTTTGCGGTATACTATACCGCGTTTGCGGGATCCCTCGTTTGCTTGTTGACCCTAACTGACAATGCAAATGATATTGATGTTCTTGTACAGCCCACTTCTGCATGAAAAAATCACTATATATATAATATGTAATAAAATCATATATGAACAAGGATTTCATAGCAAAAATTAATTGAACGTTCTCTAAAAAGAATAATTTATTGTACTATTCAGGCAAAATCTATGAAATGTGCCCAAATTCAGCATTTTTTGAAAAAAATCCAGTGTGTTTATTTAGAGCATGATTGATTTCAGACGGGACATTGTACCAATTTGGCGCAATTCATCAAGAAGGGAGGGCGGGGGTCGTAATAATTGGGGTGGTTTGGAAAATTTCCAAATATCTAATAAACGGGGAATTAAATACTTAGATCGAAAAATTGGGCCATTGCAGTTTTAGTCCATTACCTCCCTGGTGGACGACATGGATTTTCCAAGGGATAAGAATTTATCAAAATGTTGGATTTTCCGATACTAAAGAGCAAAATTGGCCATCTTTCCTGGATTTTCCGAAGCAAACAGCAAAAAAACAGTGAAAATCAATGGAATTTCCATCACCTTATTCAAAATACATTGGAATTTCCAAGGTGGAAATCTTTTTCAAATTTAGTGTCATCCACAGGCGATATATATATGAATTTTTTCTGCAATGGCCCATTAACAAGTGCCCGGCCCAGTCAATTAGATCAGTTAGGGTCATATTGAGAACGATAAACAAGAAATCAATAAAGGTGAGAGCATCTCTGAGCATCATCTTTTGCTGTTCCTGCCATCTCCCGATTCATCATGTTCATCTTGTTAGTCATTCTTACTGTCGACCTGTTTTTTTTATTGTTAGAAAAGACAACGCCTTTTTCGTACTATGCCAGATTAAAAAAAAGTACCGACGGAGCACCGTATACGTAATCTTCTTTTCAGTCAACTTGTTATATAAAGAAACAAGAGATTACAAACATATAAGGAGGTGTAGGTTAGGTGGCCATCAAAAATATGTTGGGTTTGCGTCATTTGACCAACCCATCTTTTATTTCCATTAAAAACCTGATTCAAAAAGACCAGTAAAAATCAGTAAAAATAATTAGTTTTTTAAATGTTTCTTTTGGGGCGGCTTTTTTATGGTGGCTTTATTGGGGCAGTATTTATTGATATATACAAATCTCCCCCAGCTCTTAGATGTACTAGTTAACCCTATTATACCCGGGGTGGGGGCTTCTTTTCTTGCGGCCGAAATTTCTTTAGAAAATAGGAATGCTATGCATTTGAAATTTTGCAACAATTAACAAACATTTTCTGAAAATTTGAAGTAATTATCTTAATTACATCATTAGTTATGTGCAATTGTGTAACACAAGGTGTCAATTTACAACCTTTTGCAATATAAAATCATCAGAAATTTTTGATAGGATGATAGTATTAACTTGAAACTTTCACAGTTCAATTCAATAGAAGAATCAAGCTGAATACAAAAAAATTATGATGACGTCATCACTTAAAAATGACGGCAGGGCCAATTTGTGGCAGTTTTGGCGCCCCGTAATGCCTCAGGACTTGATTTTTTATAAAATCTGATGACATACTTACAAATCTTTCTTTTGACTTTCAGAAAATCAAAACAGAATTGAAAAATGTCAATTTGGTTGGGAGATATACGCTATGGTATGCCCGTGCGAAACTTTGAACACTTAAATCGTTTTGCACTTGTGCTGGAGTGTGTGAGTTTGATTGCACACATTTCTGGGCAAAGACTTGAATACTTTAAAAAAGGCTAGTAATAAGGTAGAGCTCATGAAGTGAGTAATTTTTTACTTGAAATTTCTGAGAAAAGGGTCATAATAGAAGAGTAATGTTTCAAAATTTAAAACATACAGGGTGCTAAAATAAATGTCTTGGGTGAGATTTTTTCCCAAAATAAATGTGCTAGACTAGAGTTGATATAATGTTAAGACAAAAAATTGCAGGTGGTAAGGAAAAAAATTTGGGACATTAGTACTCTCTTGACACTGTGACAGACACCACTTGATGTTCACTTTTTATTAAGCTGATAATTTGCCAAGAAGTTTTCTATAGCATGCTGATGTCACAGAAAAATTCCTCATAAATCCGACTATGGAAATGACTGCTAATTGAGTGTTAGGGGGTTCGATAGGTTACCAATGGTCCCTCTTCAAATGGAAAATTTGAAACTTAGATCAAGCGTAAAAATTAGATAAGAAAAATTGGGTAATTTGTGAAATTTGGACTTTTTGACGCTGAGATATTGGCATTTAAAGGTCCAAAACAGTCATTTTTGTCTATTTTCTGCTATTATCATCACTCTTTAAACTTCGTTCTTTTTGGTAAAAAGATTTCAATTAATGAATTGAACTTGCTGAGTACTATCAAAAAATGGTATGATTTGTTGAGTTTGGGCATGTTGTTGAAAAGTTATTTGACTTTGAAAATCAGAAAATTGCAAAATTTTGCTGAGTCAGCATTTTTTCAATTTTTGCAGCTAAATTACTCATAACGACATGTGAAAGCATAACAAATCGTACCATTTTTGATAGTACTCTGCAAGTTTATTAGCTGAAATCTATTGACTAATAAAACAAAGTGCTGACATCAGATGAAATAGACAAAATGACCGTTTTTGGACCTTTAAATGCTGATATCTCAGCATCAAAAGGTCCTAATTTCACAAATGAACCCATTTTTCTCAGCTACTTTTTATGCTCAATCTAATGGATAGTCAAATTTCCCAAGTTACCATATATTAAATGGTATATTTTAACGTCACACGCTCCCACTATAAAAGGAAATTTTCAAGACAAGCTGTCAATTCAAAATGTTTGTGAAGCAATCTATGTATGGAACAAGATCAGACTAGCCTAATAACAATACTCCCAGTATTATTGATAATATTATAGTGTGATAGTAATTCATTGATTTGTCATTTATTTATAATGATTCATTGAATCAGATAAACTGATCTGGAAGTATCTAACTGTTAAAACATAACTGTCACATCACAGGGCATACCTGATAGATTTAACCTTGATGTGTTCACATACCTTATACTGAGGCCCGGTTCCAAAAGTTTTAAGGTTTGAAAGGTGCTGGAATTTCTATCATGAATTGGTTGCGACGTCAGGTTGGTTGATCGACTGTTACTTAACCAGGGGCTACATTCTTTGGTAAAACCCGCATTTTAAATGGTTAATATAATTGTACTATTGTTGATCAGTTTAGGCGTACTTGACTCGTTTACGCACTGAAATTGGCTCAGAGCCATGACTATGCACTCTATTCTGACTGGAGTTTCTTGTCGTTGACACAAGGCAATAGAATAACTTCAATATCTCCATATTCATCACCTTAGAAAAACTGTTTTTTGACTTTAAAAATATTTAAAACTTGAAAGAAATCTTTATGTTTTTAAAGCATGAAGTAGATTGAAAATGGCTTTTTTGTCTTGGTAACGCTAAACTGGTTTGATGACAACCATAATATTTGAGTTCTATGGAAATTTACTCCTTGGTCTGCGCACTGACCTTGCAAGCTCAGTCATTACTCTACAGGGGACTATATTCTCTGATAAAGCCCTTTGGCTACCAAAGCCGATTTTGAAAAATGAGCTAAAAAATTACCACTCCTTAATAAATCTTAAATAATTCTTTGGCACTTTGTAAAAAGGCTATATAAGTATACATTTTTGAAAAGCCTATATAGAGAGGAGTATAAATATTTAAAACTAAAACTATTTTTGCTGACGTCAGCATTTTTTTAAAAGAAAAAATGTTTTTTGTCTTTGATGGCAGATAAGTTCACAATAGATAGTCCATAACTCTTTCAAATTTAGCCAAAAGTTAGTACTACTATAATTATGTTTATCAAAAGATACAAAACAATCTTCATGTGTATTTTGTGATGAGGTCTGCAAAAACCTTCATTAACCTGAAATACTGAATTTTCCCGCTGAGAATTTTGCGGGTGAAATTTAGTTCTCTATAGAATTTAATGACGTTTTGTTTATCAAAATAACCAACTAAACCGTCTTATTATAAATACTTACAACTTCGAGCTTTTCTGTTCAAAAAATGATGCCTTCATAGTAAAAACTTGTCCAGATATTATTGTTTGAAGCCTGGGGGGGGGGGGGGGTCGTAACGTATGGTTATTATTATTATTAAGATTGATGCTGAAGATTCCAAAATGCCTGAGGGGTTGGGCCTTTTATGTTTTATATATATATTTAATTTATTTTTTCAAAACGTAAAATATGTTGCCTTTGACAAATGATGTTTGTGAAATTTTATGTAACAATTACTTTACTGTTTCTATTAGGAGTTCTGATTTACCAAGTTAAATTTAAATGTTTGTTCCAGTGATAAGAAGCTCTGGTAAATTGAATAACAACCTTTCAATTAGAAGCATACATCTCTGTAAATATTTGTGTACGCAAGAGAAGAAGCTTGATTTTGTTGTCACGTCATTACGTATTGACAGAGTTCTAGCAACGGGATTTGGTTTGGGAAGAAGGTTAGTTGTACTAATTTACTTAGGGAAATTTTCATGGAAAAAAGTATTTTGGGCTTAGCCAATGGCGATGCTTTTCTAGGGCTTTGTTTTTGGGAATCATTCATGAACTCTTACAGTATGAAATTTACGGAAAATCACTAAAAATTTGATTGCTTTGCCATGAATCACTTGCACATTATAATAGTTTTCAGTAATTTTTAGCGTCAGTCTTCTCCGTCTGGGGCAAGCAATCGCTCGCGTGTGCCTCAGCACCCGCCCCAGTTAACTCAGGCGAGCTAGAAATAACATGCGCCAGAAGTTTGATGGATTTTGATGAATAGATTGATGCATCGATGTATTAATTCATCAACTATTCATTAATACTCCATCTTCTAATCCACCGATCTATTAAACCATCTATCGATCTACTAGACTACCGATCTACTAAACTACCGATCCACTTATCCATTGATCTACTTCTCAAAAGACTATTTGATAGTCCCTTAAGCGTGCGGGCGATTAGGCCTGTCGTGCGGGAACAGGAACTACATCAGGAAGAAAAAGAAAATTGATCTACTAAATTTTCCATCTATATTTACTGACCAATCAATTTATCGATCTACTTATCCATCGATCTATTTATCAATCAATCTACTAAAATCTATTGTCCTCTCAAATTACGATCTTCTAAACTACCAATCCATAATATCGGTCCTTATCCATCAATCTACTGGTTAATCAATCTATCGATCTGTTACTGTCAATCTATGATCAATCAATGAATCTACGAATCTATCAATCTATGCTATTCAATCGATCTACTAAACTATCAATTTACAACTTACTAATGGATCAATCAATTTACTAATTCATCAATCTTGCATTACATTTAATATCTTGTCTCCACAGATGTTTGCCCTTTCATACATGCGAGCACTAATATTCGCGAGCATTTATTTTCGAGCAGCAGTTACTTTGTAGGATTTAAATATCAAGAAAAAACGCAGTATTTAAAACGTTTCTGTGGTTTTTCACCATCTTCAGATCTCTTTGAAAATGATAGAAGTCGTTACAACGTTCATCTTAATGTCGCAGAAGTAGCGAAGTGGCTTCTTTGATGTCATTCAACGCGACCTCACTTCTGCCATCAGTTGGAAGACTTCTGCGTATTTGTCGTTCTTGGGTATTTGGGTTCATTCTGGACGACTTCAGGGTCTTCGTATCTTTTCCCTCGCGTTGGTGTTGGTAACGTTACTTTGAATGATTAATACGTCCATGTCTTTGTTCACGTCATGATCGTTTCCGCGAAGTGTTCGGTCAGTTCGCTGTTGTTCTGGCATTTCTCTATGTTGTATCGATGTTGCGCAAACTGTGTTGCCAGCATTTATTTTCGCGAATTGACAACAACGGAAAATTTCGCGAGCATTTATTTTCGCGAATCGATAGACATAGAAACAATTTCAAGCGAAAAAAACAAGCAAAAAAATAATTTTTAAACAACTGACGGAAAAGGAAAGGTTTCCTTCATTCCACTTTTACTAAATAAATTAAAGTGCAAATCACACGTCCAACCTTCTTCGGGCGAGCAAATTTCTTGTTGAGAAGACTGATAATATTGCTATCACAACAAAAAGTCATCTTCCTTTCCAATTTTATGCAAGAAGTGGAAGGGGTTTATACATAAACTACTAAAGCATAAAATCAACCTAAAACTGAAATATATACCTGAGTTTGTTGCTAATGCTGAGATCACTTATATTCCACGGGATTGGACCAATGATTATATGCTGTTTAAAAATGTATGTGCTCAAAAGTTGTTTTGATTGTAGTTAGATCGAAATAAACTCTTCTATTGTTCGTTTTAGAAAAGTGGAATACAATTTGCTGAAAGGGTTAATAAAGTTGAACGGAAAGTCAGTTGTTAAGAAGAGTATAGAGGTATGCTAACTTCAAATGAAAATATTTTTGTTAATTTTTTCATCGAGATGGGGTGGATATTATAGTTTCTTGACTTCGTGGTCTCTTTCGCGAGAAAATCTATCGCCGTAGAGTGCAAAAAAAGTTTTGTTATGTTATTTTGTTTTTTTGTTATTTATGATTTTAAAAGTTATGATGTTTAAAATCCTTAAAGAACTTTTTTGCTGATTAGAAAAGAGGAATGAATCCAAATGAAAATGTGGTATCTATGATACCACTTCTTTCTTATTAACAGAAAAGTAAATACAAGAAAGTCTTGCACATGGGCTTATTCTGGTACATTAAAACTACTCTTTTGAAAAAGTAAATATTGATTTAAGGTTTTCTGTCATGTTTGATTTCAAGACAGCTGCTCTAATGAATGAATCGCTCAGGCTGAAATGGTTTTGTTGGTAACAAGTTATCGGAATAAAAGTTTTTGATTCAATTCCATTTATTCTTGGCTTATTAGTTGCTTACTAGATGATCATAAAATGAGTTATTATAGTGCTGGATTGAAAATATATTTTTTATCTTTCAAAAAAGTTTGTGAATGTCTAATATTTTGGGTACAGTTAATATTAGATCGTAGACTTCCTCGAATTTTAACGCTTTAATGTAATTTAAACCTAGTAAACTGTTTTGATGAGTCGTATCCCAACTGAATAATTAAAATGTAGTGAAAAATCCCATCAAAGATAAGGTGTTATCATTTGCAAAATCCGCGATGAAAAGGGATTATCAGCGGAATTAAATCCCCACGACATTTAATCGCAATAGATTAGTGTAGAGGGCCTTTTTCAAAAGCGATTCCAGATCGGAGTAATTTATTTTGAATCAAAGTTTTTTGTTGAAAATTGAAAAATGAAGATGAAAACAACCTTTTTTAATTTTTTCTTAATCAACGAAAGTACATACTGTAGGTCGTACTTACAGAGGAGAAAAAAATCACTAAGGTCGTAGAAAGGTGATTTGTTTTATGTCGATGCGAAAGAAGTACTATTTATAAGCTTTATAATTCTTCTTATTTCTTAATTCGGTTTACTAAGTAAAAGATTAAGTTAAACAATTTTAAAATAGACTTTGGTCATGCTCCATGTTCGGAAAAAACGTTCTCATCTTGAACAAATCTTTTATTTCATTCCTAGGCAGTATGTTGTTGTATGAATTCAATTCATTATTTGAACCGTATTCATAGTATATATTATTTATGAAACTTTCCTGTTTATGTTTCGTTTAAACTTACATTTTTCGTATCAACAAATTGTTGAAACAACTTTTCATTAACATTTAATTATTCATATACAAAAAGAAAAACTTTTCTGCATGTCATTTTTGTTGTTTCTTTAGGTTAGTGAAGGAGACATAGTTGATCAATTTTCCTTGGAAAAAACCACGGATACGGTGTATCATTTCGATCGAATTCAATTGTTGGAAATCGGGGAAACTACAAAGAAAGGCAAACTGAAGATCAAGCTTCAAAAAGCACGAAATTTGCAAATAGAGAAGGAAGAATATTTCAGTTTGTTTTGAAGAAAATGGATGTGAATAAAGTTTCTCGTGTTATGTTCGGTTTTATCGGGCTTATTTTATCTGTTTATTCCATATTTGTTGAGATCTCAGCGCATGCCGATAAAAACTACAAAGCAATGTGCGACATCAGCGAAAGCATGAGTTGTTCAAAGGTCTTTCTCTCCAAATATGGTACTGGCTTTGGTTTAGTTGAACCCGTCCTTGGCAAAGAATCAATCTTTAATCTCCCCAACCCGATTTTTGGCATAGTGTTTTATTCGCTGGTCGTGGTCGTCTCATTGCTTAGGAACAACAGACAAGGCATGAAGATACTAACAATGCTGGCGTTAATATCGTGTGTAATGAGTTGTTATCTGGCTACCATCTTGTATCAAATGCAAGATACCTGTGTTGTGTGCATTTCAACATACATCGTGAATTTTGCATTGTTTTATCTATCCTTCAAACGATATAATGAACATGTCGTTGAAGATAAATTGAAGAAAGAATAAAGAGAAAAAGACAAAACAATTTCGAAGATTTTACTGAAATTTTTAGAATTGCATTTTATGAATATAAATATCTATTATAGCATTCAAATTTTTAACTTAATTTAGAATATGTATTGTTGACTATTTATGAAAAGAAAAAGCCTTGTAATAATGACATGTACTTGTAATATGTAATGAATAATTGTAAATGAATATAAATGTGGATGAATATAATGTGAATGGTAGACTATTACAAGCTCAGCATTACATTGTTGTCACTTTAACATAACGAATCATCTCAATAAGCTGGAAATTTTCACCAAAAACTTTTAAGACTCATAATAAATGAAATTTGGAATTTATGTTTCCCACGGTAACTCCTTGCGGTAACGAGGGTGAGGGGTTTCATAT
>JAUBWS010050456.1:0-18248 GCA_032270445.1 Darlingtonia californica
GTAATTAGGTCGGCAAATATCACTAAATCAGGTCAGTTTTGCCAAAACTAGGTCGGTTTTAAGGTCGGCAATGCCGAATGTCGACCTGGATTAACAGGGCTGCTAATGTATAATTTGTTTTAATGTGTCACAACAGCATTAAGACATAAATATGCAAGATAGACTTTAAAGGAAAAAAAATTCTCACTGAACTACATCATAATGACTTTTTGTGATTTAATGATCTCTAGAGCGGCTAATAGCTCGTGAGCAAAGCATGAAAAAGATAAAAGACAAAAGTTTTTATTTCTTTATTGTGAAAAGTGTAGATAATTTTTTGTTTTTCAAACATATGCAAAACGATACCTAATGATTGCAAAGTTTTTTGCAAAAACTGCCACAAAGAAGAGGTACACAGAACTGCTAATAAGTATCAGATGAATGTAAATGACGGATTGGAAAAGGTTTCTGTCGGTGTGTCTAATAGACTAAAAACTTGTGAAATAAAACGCAAAAAAAGACAAATATTTCAAGCTAATATTTAAAAGAAGAAATTCAAAATATTTTATTTACAAGTTCAAGATGATTACCTTCATAATCTTCCGTTCCGCTTTGAATGTCAAATATTTTCAATTTATCAATATGATATTTTCAATTAAAATATGCATTACTAAACTATAATGAAATTTGTTAAAACTATTTTAAGGTTTTCTTATGATAATTGAGTATGGCAGCACCCAAAAAATAGCATCATTAATGTCCTCTGCCGGCCCCTTACAGTTTTTGAAAAAATGTATACACCATTTGGAGTTGGAATTTTCAGTTTTACTAAAAAAAGAAGACATGTTTTTCTTTTGGTTTTAGTAGTGCCTTTTCTCACCACACATCTCTCAGCTTAACTTGTGATTTTCGAGCTACAAAACGAAGGCCTGGAAACATATGTGGTTTTTTGCTATATGGAAACTAGCCTGGTAGGCAGTTGGAAACAATTTTTGTGCCGTACAGTTGGTTGTAATGAGTATTTTTTCCAGAAAATGTTTATCATAACAGTCTGGAAGCAACAGCATAATGGTTTTAAATGATGAAAATGATGGGGAGATTGCAAAATGGTGTTAAAAAAAGGTATTTCAGAAAGTTTATGGAAAATGAAATTGATATGATTAGATACAACTACTTTATACCACTACTCAGATTTGGTTCTATTGTGGCTAAATACTCATTTTGTCAATTCTATTTAATTCTATTTTACAACTTGCGTTTTTATGATAATTACACAAATAAATAAATTTTTATTCTCTTTGTTAGATATTTGCGATATTAAATCCAGGGATTTTATGCGAATAAAAAAAGAAATAGAAATGGATATTCACATAACTACATCAGAGCGGTTTTATTCCCGTGGCAGATTAGTGTTGCAGTCCAATAATGAGTATTTTGAATTTTGAAATTTTTGGACTTATTTTAATAACAAGTTTTAATAAGTTTATAACAAGTTCTTAGCAAGATTTAGCAATATTTCCAATTTCAAAAAACTCATTATTTAGGTAAAAAAAAACTGTTTTGGGCCCATGTAATTAGTTTTAGGAGAAAAACTCATAATAATTCTGAGATTTTAATGAGTTTTCCCATTTTTAGGTTAGATGGAAACTGCCTATACGTGACAAATTTTTACCACTGAAAAAATGTTTTCATGAGCTGATAATTAAAAAAGCAGCTATTTTCCAAGCAATGCATGTATGTACTGAAATCTTGATCCCCTTTTTGCTCTTAAAATTCAAAGGTTCCACGGATAAATGTTAATGATTGTAATATGTGGGGGTTATAGCTGTGTTGTTTTTAAGCTGTGTTGTTATTAAGCTTTAATGTTGATAATGCACCCCAAAATGAGATAAATGTGTCCTAAGACGTCAACATGAGCATATTTTGTCTGTTTCTTCCTTCAATTAAACACCTTGCATTAAGTTAATTCATGAATGTATGTGGAAACTTTGAAATGTAGAAAGAAATTAAAAAAACTTCTTTTGACATACACACTTGCAAAGGTTCAATTTTCTTAGTCAATCACTGTAAATAAGGCTGATTTTTTTTAATTCATATTTTTGAGGCTGAGATTTTCTTATTCTCTTTCTTGAAAAAATGTATTTTCTGCAAAAATTTAGGCTAAGAGTATACATATTCAAAACGTTTATTGAAAATATCCTCTCTAGAGCACAAAATTCTATAAATCTCTTTTTTCATGTAACTGATTACAGGTCTGCAAGACCTCCTACGGTGTTTTCTTTATCCTCTGTTTCTGCCATGCTAGAAAGTAATAAAGACCTGAAAAAAAATTATATCTTGATTTGCAATTTCAGGATGGAGAATTTTCTTAGTTTTTTCTTAGCATTTTGTCATATTTCAGGGTAATTTTCTTATAAAAGGCTTTCTTATTGAAAAGGGCGTATTTCTTGAGGTTAAAGTTTTCAAAGATTTTAACGCTTTTCGAGGTTGAAAGTCTTAAAAATGCGTACTTGGTATAGGCATAAGTATTTAAGAAATGGGTTATTTTAGTACCCATTCATGCGGTGACTGCAAGAGTTAGCAGGCCATGGGCACCTGTATCGATATTCATGATATTCGACCCCATAGGTCCCCAATACTTACCATTCCTGCTCTTTAGCCTTTATTTTTGATTGTCCTATAATTCAAACTGATTTTGAATGATGTCATGTTGTTTTACAGAGTAAATAGAAATAAAAATACAATACAAAAATGACAGTCATTATCTTAAAGAATGGGACCACGTCCATCAACATTGAGTGCGCTGGCTTAACATACTTGGAGTACTGGGAAGACTCAAATATCTACAAATGTGAATATAGTGATTGGGCATTCGGTTTGTTTGCAATGTTGACCGTCTTTGTGATTCTCATACCCATCGTTCTTTTCATTCAATGTGGAATCAGATGGTATCATAAGCAGTTAGATAAGAAGTTTAAACCCAACATTAGCAGACAAACTTCATATTCGTCACTCTATCCGCCCGAATCGCGAGCAAATCATGAACGAAGCGACAATCAGGTAATGATGGCTTTCATCCTTTTGTTTTCTCGTTCTCTTTGAGTTTTTTAATTTCTTATATATATACTTTGTGTCATTCAGATAACAACTGTAGAGAAGGTTTTTATTTCTGTAAAGAACCACTAGAGGTGGGTATAGATTGATATTGGTTTGTGGTCACCCGATCGATCCTTCTCGAAACAACCCAATCTTACGATTGTTTTCTAAACTTTTTCAATAAGTTTTCTGTATCCATTACATTAACCTATGTAGGCCGGTTAGGTTTATCTGTAGAGCATTCACCTTAATCTTGTCTATGCAATAGGTTCTAGTAGCTGATGGGAAGTGAGTTGCGCTCCACCTTAAAATCCAATCTTCATGGTCTAGCGCTATGTGATACTTACTTTTCTTATCCAGTAGACTAGTTAACTAGTTGTTATTTTTGTGCACCGTAAATATTATTTTCTACTATATAATATGGCGTAAGCATCGCTTGAGATCGGGATTCACCCGTCGTGGAGGAAAATGATTTTTCTCTCTCCGATTTGCCGTGATTTCCGATATTGCCCGATTCTCAATAAACACAAGACCGACCGGGATAGGTAAGAAAGACCGACTCGCTTGCTAGTCTACTTATTCAATTAAAAGTGGATGAAGGGAAATTTATCAACTGGTTCGAAAAGTATTCAGGTCATGTATCTTGGCTGCTCTCGAAATTAGAGTCATGTAACAACAAAGTAAGAAGTCGAGTAGTGACCAATTTGACTGTAGTACTATAGAGAGCTATATATTACACTATCCAAAACAACGTATTTTATAAAAGTCTGTTTTAGCGCTTTTTAAAAATCATGAAATACACGAAATACACCCAGGCATTAGTGACTTAAATGTTGGTAATAACCGTGGTGGGGGAACACATTAAAATATCACTTTGCTCTCATAAAGTCTTAGAATACGTCCATGATAGCTGCCCTATGCACATATCTGCTCGAGAGGACCTAAGTACTAAGTGAGCAGTGGCGTAATTGAAGGGGTGGTTGGGTGCGATCGCAAATTTTGTTTTTGCGTTTTTTCGCCAATTCGAAGTGTAAAAAATTTCTTCACCTGTCGACCTCAACCATGGCAAGGTCATTTTACGCCATAAACTAAATCCGACTCAAATGAAAGACCTACTTAAACGCCCTGTCCTTAATAGGTTTACGCCCAGAAATATATGAATCGCACTCGCCCAAGTTTTCGTTCAGTTACGCCACTGGTTAGTAACAGCAACTTAAATATATCGCTTTTTATGACTTTATGCCGAATTAATTGCTACACCGCTGGTACGACCAAACAAGAAATACGGCTCTCGAAAGTCTACAGACGGAAGATATTGTTAAAACTGGGATAATGAAATAGACGGTATTTAAGGTCGAAATATCGAAACATTTTATTAAACATGAAAACTATGTGAAACATCGATCAAAGGAATAAGTGAAATTTTAATATTTCGCGAATGGGGAACTTTAAATAATTTTGAAAACATAAATTTCTTTGTATTAAAAGTTCTTGGCAATTAAAAACCTAAAGTTACTACCAAAAGAATTATCTTTCAGCTCGATAAATGCAATCAAACATCTAATCATAATTTTCAAAGCATTTGCGTCTACCCCAATCGGAATCTTCTTCAGAGTCCTCGTCCCACTCATCCAAATACCGAATTTCTGAACCTGGAAAACTTTCAATAATATGAAAATCGATCTCATTTTTAAAAAATTGAATTTCGCGAGAATTTAATTTTGCGAATCAAACAAACAAAAAAATTTGCGAGAAAAATTTCACAGATTGCTATTCAGGGAAACGAAGCAATTCGCGAATTTGCCCAAGATTCGCGAAATCGCGAAATCTAATTGTCGCGACATTTTATTCCCTTATAAGGTAGATGCATTATACCGTACATGCGGTATCGAACCTCTGACGCATCTTTATCATATCAATGTATAGAATGTCGTAACAAGAGACAAAATGATAGTACTAAATAAATAAGAAAATACAGATAAAAACCGTACATCGGGATTCCACGCTGAAGACGCTACATTGGAGGTCGTGGACGCGTGAAGATAGACAAACGTGCGATCACGCAACGAATGTATCGCAGAAGATACACCACCTAGATAAGAGAGTCCGAAGCTCCCGATGCAATTTCGGCTGATACACCACACACGCGAAAACTATGTATATTGAGAACGTCAAGCAATGTATTAGACAAAAATGCAGAGGTTTACCTACGTGTGAGGTAAAATTCATCGGCACGTGTGAACAGTGGTCCTCGTAACGTAGCACTTATTGGGAAAAAATCTCGCATAGCTTGAACAGAGCAGAATCGATGGTTAAGAATAGCTGCTAAACGAACGTGACTTTAGCGTGGAATAGATCGGTTTTGCTAGCTAGGATACGGACGTACATGATAGAACAATCTTAGTTGAAACTAATATCGCTAGGGCGAAGGGATGCTTTAGTCCCAATTGTGGGTTGTAGGTATAGATAGGTTTTAGATACACGTAGAAGACCAAAAAAAGCGATAAGTATAACACAACGCTTCATAAACTTGTCATGAATTGGAAATTCGCTAGAAAAGCCAACATGGACCAAATTTGTTCTATAGTGATAGAACTACGAGCAGGTCGACAATGTGAATCTCTTTGCGTGTGACAGATGCCTTGTAGCTCTTAATAGAAGTATGACATGCGGCAAAATGAATAGGGTGACCTTGAAACAAACTATGAAACTGGATGCAAATAAACCCTGGTGGTGCGATATGAGAGTCCCTCTGCGATGAACGGACTGCATAGAGACAAAGAGAGTATTCTTGAATAGGGTATGGATTGGCTGTGAATGAGCGATAAGCCGATGCAAAAAGTAGCTGGTGCCAAGAAACTACTAAATCTACTAGTCTGGTGACAAGTGATCCATCCGAAATTGATGACAGAAGTACACCTGGTGCCTGAACAAAGACTTTTAAACGCTGAACCTGTTAGCGAGATAAAAGATCAGCATAAGAATTGACAACGCCAGGAACATAACGTAGCTCGATAGAAAGATTCTGCTTGGCACACTCAAAAGATAGCTCGAACTAAACGCATGATCACGATAGGCGATAAATTTGAAGAATGAGGCAATTGCTTTGTCCATGCACATAGACAAACGTTTACGGTTAAATTCATGAATTGCAAAACAAACGACTCCGAATTTTCATTAGGCATGCGTAAAAATTACTGTTTGATAATTCTGGTTAATTCTGGATAATTCTTAATTCTTGTGAGTGATCGGTTTGATAATTTACAAATGCAATACATAATCAATACATAAGGCCTTTAAAGGCCAAAACCTTAAGAATGTTTATAAATTTAACTATTACAAATACGTAATAAGTTATATAAGTTCGTGAAGAAAGATGTGAACTGTTATATATTTCGTTAAGCGAATGGCAGGCCTTAATGATAATATTTGTGTCTAGTTGGTGATTATAAGTGAAAAAAGGCTGTTGTCTATCCCGAAAACGCAAAAGGTTATAAAAATGTTTTTTAGATCATTTCATAATTGCTTTGTTTAGCTGTCACGAGATTGACAATTATTATACACTTGACATTTCGTGTACTTAACTGACTTAACTGTTACTGTTTTGACAAACGATCTCATGATCTCTCGTGAGCATAACGGATCAGGTGCAAGTCATTGAAATACAGACAACCCTCATTTTATTAACAAAATAACATTTTTAAACACCATAACTCTATTTCTGGAAATGATTTTCAAATGTAGCTTTTAAACACCATTTTTTATGCACCAAATGACAATTTACTGATAAAGTTGTCTCTTTCAAGAAATCACTCTTAAGATGAAATAATTCTTAACATTGACAAGTTTATGACAATGTTTTGAAATTTTTTGACATTAATGATCAGCCACAATTACAGAAATGTCTATAATACAGACCCTTTACAATCATTAAAACGCAAATTTCGAACTTTAACTTTGCCAAACTATTTTTCGAGGCTCTGTTTGCCGACACTGATATCTCGACCTTTCACTATCTGGAGCTTTTTCATCGATCCTTTGGGTTTAAGAACGTAGACTTTATATTAAGTGTTTTTTAATTGTTTCCTTCTTAGAGGGCCTAATTATTTAAGGCAGATTGACCAAGGTTGGTTGGTTGGGTTGGATTAACCCAGCAAATATTTGAAGTGAATTGTAAAAATTAGTCGAGAATATATAATAAATGTTGACCCGGTTCAGTCCGGAATTCTGATTCATCCGTTTCCGCAACCTAGTTTAATCCGGGAACCCGGGCAATCCTTTTCCACGAAATGGATCTTATTCAGTAATATGTGTTGTTTTACCAGAGCGTCTTTATGAGAACAAAAGGCTTAATTTTCCAAAGAATAGAATTTGAGAATAAAAACTGGCTATCTTTTAAAATTATTCGAGAACAACTTATTTTAGCGTACTAAAATCAGGTTCTTCATAATGTGAACATATAAAAAAGGCAACATTTGTTTTTATTTCTTGAAAACAATTAGCCTTAGGGAAAAAATTGCTGTTTTTTTATAAAAAGGCATGTATATAAGTCTATCTGTATCTAAAATGATGTCATATTTCGAATCCATCATGATGCTTTTAAGTGACTAACATTTTCGTGCTGTTAAATTCAACAATGACTCCCTTGCAGGTACTTTACGAGATAGACTGGTACCGTTGGTATATCATGTAAATCAATACCTGCGAGGGGGATATTTACAAATATGATATTTGGTTGTTAGTAAAATTGTCTGCTACACTGTAGTTTAATGTTTGGTAGTTGCAATTCAACTCACAGATTCAATAAGACCTTACAACAATGCCATATAACCTAAGAAGTTAAGTGCAACTCTACTCGTCTCACAAAAGTTTCTCATAATTAAGGATTGGCTCAGAAAATAGATGAGTGTCCTTTTATTTAAACAGATGTGCATGTAGTAGTAAATTTATGTCACACAAATGGTTCTTAACTAGAAGAAACCTACGTTATTTTTTATTTGCAAAAAAAAATTTTCACTTCAACCTTTGTATGTGAATATCGACCGTTTTCTGCTCTATGAAATATTTAGAAGTGGTTCTTTATTTGCTGAGTTGCTTGGCAATTTTTCTATTTCAGTTCTCGTTACTGAAATAAAAATTGAATCCCAGTTGAACCTTCTAAGTTTCAGGTGCTTTGCCGCAAACCTAACCTCAAGCTTTATTTGCTAAAACTCGCTAAATTTTTTGAAAAGATCCCAAAGATTATTTTAATACTTTTAAAAATTCAAACTTGGATTCCTGGACCCAGAGAATCCACAAGCTAAGTTAACTTTTGTATGAGAAGAAAGCTCGTTTTATGTTTTATTACAATCTTCAACCTTTTGTTTCGCTCTAAGGGTTGAGGAAAGGCTTTCGCCATCAAAAGTAAATAACGTGGGTCGTACGTAGTGTCATAGTTGGACAAAATTGCAAATAACGGGTTGTAATACCATGTAATCGTGTTTGTCATAAGTTGACGTCAAGTAAAGTCAAAATAAATAGATGAAATTCCATCACCAGGCTCTGCATCCATATATAGAACTTCGCCTTTATACAATGTTGTTTTGTCATCTATGTAACACCCGATATATGTAGTGCCTGTATTTGGTAAAAGCTTTCTTATGGTTTTGGGTTTCATTTATTTTATATATATATATTGGTATATCATTACCAAGTTCTTTTTACAAAAATATGTTTGATGGATGTCGGTTCAAAACCAGACATTTATGGATTTTTTTGTCACTTTTTAGATGATAGCCCGCCCGCCTGAATATAAAAGAATACACTTTTCCGAAATTAATTCTATCATGTCCATTTCCAATCAAATTAAGTTATTGCAACCGATTATAATACGAAATAGTTGGGATATGGCAAATAAAATTAGGAGGGATGTATTTGTTGTATTGATGCAAAGCCGTTTGAAAATGTTAAGTAACCCGGTATTTTGGCACAATGAATACAGCGGTTTCTTTTGTTTTTGACATGTATTATATAAATTTGATAAACCAGAAGTGAAAGGTGAAACATTTTATATTGGTTTTGCGTTTGTTTTGGTGTTGCTACTCAACAACCTACTTATTTTTACACAAAACTCTTTAGCTTTCCAAAGTGTCAAGTTCCCTCACTATAAAAATACAAAAAATAATATTACTACCCATAAAGGTGGGTGCAATAATAATGTAATATAATGTGTCTATAATTTCCATAGATTTAAAAAAGGCTGAGCCAAGTGACTATGACGTTATGCCAAAATCTTTTCCATTAGATTTTTTAGATTTGAGGTTTTGGGTTAAACCTGTAATTTATGAAAAAAACCAACGAAATTAAATTCCCAACTTTATTTGAGATAAGTTGGTACGTCAAGGGATTCAATTTCTTGTGTTAATTGAATTTTTTCCATCCACTGCAGTTTCGCCCAGTCGAATTGACATCCTAACTATTCTGCTTCAAGTTTACGCATGCGTTAAATTAAAAAATCGAAAACAGCTCAATATTTTGGTGAAAATTAGCGGGAAGTCTAACTTAAAGCGTCTAGACTAATGAGACTACTGTAAATGTTTAAACAAGCTTGTTACTCAAGTCATTCTGTTTTTACACATTCCGCCTTTATTGTCAATTCTTCCGATTTTCGGTTTGCTATCTGGTATCAATCGTGTTTTTACATTAAGAATTACATCTATCAAAAATTGGATTTTGTGTTAATCGTAAAATTGTTGTTGTCGTGTTTTCGACATAAGCATAATATTCATGTTATAATCTGTTTACCTCTACTTACCTTTCAACTTTTGACTGCAGAGGAAATTGTATTAAATTTCGAGAGGTTTGTCAGGACTTTTTTTCTGTAAAAAATTGATCAGTAACAAAATCTTTATCCATTTCCAACGTATGTAAATGATACGTCTTGTCTTGGTAATAAATTCATCAAATTCTGTATAAAAACCTCTAGCCGTTGACTGATGACATATGCGATGTAATAAATGCACGAAGGTCTTCTTCACTTTGATAACCCATCAACCACCAACCAGTATAGTCATGTTAAAGCATAAGCTATTCTCTTCTAAATGAACTTTTTCAGAAAAACATCATTCCCGGGGGGTTGAAGATATGGGAATTTAAGGAATATCCATTGAAAATTTATGAAAATGCCATAGAGGTAGACAAAAAATTGAGTAATAGTCAACAAATTATAAATTTCCAGAACATTTGAGCTAAATTACGTCAAAATTACCGAATTTCCTAAGTGATATTTAATTTTCTGACATGAATTTTAAGTGGTGTAAGGGAACTTTAATGAAAACATATTTCCCCAACCCCCTGGTACAATTTCTTTCTGGAAAGAAAAATATGTGCCAGTCAAGAGAGTTTTATCTTTTGGACTAAAAATTGGCTCTAATAGTTTTAAAAGCTACATTTAACATTTTACAAAGTTGGGCTTCGGCTTAAGATTAAGGAAAATATCTCAAAGGGGGTATTCAAAAAGTACGTTCGTTTAAGGAGGGAGGGAGGGGTTAAGCCAAAAACGGCCATTGTTTTATGATGTCATTTCTATTGTTTCAAAGCGAACAAGAGGGAGAAATTTCAAGCGAACGTAATTTTTGAATGCCCCCAAAATCAATACGGAAAATATCAGGCCCCCAAAAATTCTCTCTTGAATTTAGATCCTCAACTCTTGAGACATTTATCATTATTTTTCTGAAGTTCAAATACCTGAACTTTATTGTGGTACCTATAGAAATGTTTCCCTGGGTGATGTTTGATACCTCTCAGTTCCTTGTCTAAACATATTTTTCATTTTGTAGTGTCTTGATAGCTCAGATTCTCAGCTAAAGTTTTAGGCTAACCTCCTTCCTTCTTAACGAAATTAGGGTTTGTGTGTTTAACAATAGCAAAAGTCACTGATAGTGAATTTTTATTTCTTGGGTAAAAAAAGTTTCAGATTTGTCGCACTTTCTTGAAATACACTTATTTTCGTTTCCAGCCTTCATGATCGCCGTTCATATTTTGCTTTTTAAAAAGGGTTTATAAGGCTGCTATGAAAGACTGATGTAGTTTGCAATGTCCTTTATGTATTTGGTGTTAAAGAAAATCTAGTTACAGAGTTTCAGACTGATATATTAATATATCTCGTTATGGCTGAAACTTCTCAAACTTCTCAGCTTGATGGCGCCAATTTTGAAAATTATTGCTGGCGCTTGCTTGCCCGTTATAAATCAAACAACCTGAATGATGAGAAAATATCTCATGAACATGTTAATCAAAACAATTTCATTTGGGTTTTAAGCTGCTTTTTATTTTTTAATATGTTTTTGATAACCTTCTTGTACTTTTGATGTTTTTTAGGAACAAGATATTGTGTACCATCACCCAAAGAAAAAAAGTATGTCCATTAATTAATCATCCGATCTCTAAAAGTTATTTGTTGATTATTTCCTAGCCATGAAACGAGGTCTTCCTTTTCAAGACAAAGTTTACTAGCTACTAGCTATTTCTATGTGCGTTTATTGATAGCCGATACTCTGTGATCCATTCTATAGGCTTATCCTTTTTTGGTATTGGTAAGGTTTTCAAGCTGTAGCTGTTTTCATTAAAAATGATATATTACACCATTGTCTA
The DNA here is from genome assembly GCA_032270445.1 of Darlingtonia californica. NCBI lineage: Eukaryota > Viridiplantae > Streptophyta > Magnoliopsida > Ericales > Sarraceniaceae > Darlingtonia > Darlingtonia californica. Next base: position 11,707 of record JAUBWS010050456.1, read on the forward strand.
TTTTCGGGTCAACTTTGCGGACTTTTAATCCAATAAAGTAGTTGTTTGAGATCTGGAACTTGAGATTAATCTTCGGATTTGATTAAGAAATATTCAGTGTCCAATTTCTTATGGGAATCCTAAATTAGTGTAAATATCCAAAAAGTGAGATGCGAGATCAGACCTGTTTTTTGTTTTTTTCATACTGTCAAGGTGACTCTACTACTGGAAATTCCTGAAAATACTGAAAATGAGAAACCTCCAAAAATCTTCTGGAAAACTCTTTGAATTTTTTTAGTTTCAGTTTTAGTTTTTGACTAATTATTGGTTCCCAAGTGAATTTTTTTTTCTAAATTCAATCATATTGTACAAGACCTTTACGTATGTAGCCGAAATTTAAATTTGTTTTATCATTCCCAAGTTATTTAAGCCATTTTTGTCTCTTTATTTTATTCAAATTTCTTGTGTTGTTGATTCGGGAGACTCCTGGAAAAAATTTAGAAAACTCATGGAATTTGATCCTTGAAAATGAGTGACCTACCTACCAGACTGTATTTTATCTGTAGAGTCATTTTTTCGACATTCTGGGGAAGCGTGCTGATGGGAGGGAGGGGAGCTTTTAATCTTTTCTACTCAGGTCTGGCTGCAGGTAATAATTGATTTTATCTTCCATTGTAGCTTACTATCCGTATCCTGCTTATGGAACGTACGATGAACTATCCTTACCTGGCTCTACACCATCCTTGTACTTTCCAGACACGCTGGACGGTAAAGATCCCTCTATAGGAAACCCACAAAATATCCCGCCAAGGATACCATCGATGAATAACGTACCCACATATCTATCAAGTAGCTGTCCCACCGTAGGATCACATCTTAAAGAAATTCGTGACACACTACATGAAGCAGGAAAAGTGCAAAATGATACCGTGCAGTCCAGTTCACTGCGGAATAGCGGAAAATCTAGGGAGAGTTTAGAAAATTATAATAGAGACTTACATAAAAGCTTAAAACCAGACCTAGCACCGTCGTTCAGCGCGAGCTCAACTTCAAATAGCTCGCGGCCGCATTCTGTACTTGATGATTTCTTAGTGGAGAATGAAGACGACACGGAACCTATAAAACCTTTTAAAAGAACGAATTCGATGCTGGATAAAAATCGGATTTTATGTGCTACTCCTCCTAGGAATATGACAACCAGGCAGGTAGGAAAGAACCTTATCGGGGAAAAAATTCGGGTGAAATTTTCGTTGGGTTAAAATTTAGTCGGGGAAAAATTGTTCCCGACCAAATTTCAAAATCAATAGTGTCATGAACACCTAACAATACATTTCCGATAAAATTCTTCTGTGAAAATGTTATTTTGTAGTAAAATCTCGCAATGTTTTTTCATTTTTTTTTTTCTTACTCTCACTACTCTTGCCTCTACTCTTCCTAATTATCATATTTGATAACATTCTTTTTGACAGTCACGAACGAAAAGCACTTTTCAATGCTATTGGGAAATTTTGAGTGTGTTATTATGATTGCAAACTTGGTATTCCATAAAGTTGATGGCCATAATCACATCTAATTTTGAATAATAATAGCAAATTAATTGCTTTGTTTAAACTTCAATTATGTATTTACCTTTATCGGGGTAAATTTTTTTATTCATTTTTCGTTACTTAATCGTAATTTCGAATAATTAAAATCAACACCTTCAATCAAAAAATGATGATAATAATTAAGTAGGGACGTTGCTTATACTGATCATTATAGAACTGAAATCTTAGAATACAAGCAAAAACTTTAGCGCTAAACGAAATTAGGAAAATTTTGCCAGTTTCTCTTATATTTTTTGAAACGTATTTCATAATAATATTCATTAACAAAGTCTGTCTCAAAAATAGTGAGAGTTGGGAAACTTTTAACGTAATATAGTCAATAAGATCTCATTGAGAAGATATTCTGGAATAATATAATAATCCTAAATCATTTTTAAGATCTTAAATTTTTAATGAAGAAGAAAAAAATAAACTTCAAGAATTTAAAACTGATTAATGATTCTTCAGATTATATTCCCAAAGAGGTTCTTGACTATCATGCATAAACACAATCATGAAAAAAGATTTTTCACTGTCTGTCACTCTTTATGAGACAAGCTTGAATATCGGTTATAAAGATTTGGCTCAAATTCAAAAGTTTAAATTTGGAATCAGTGGATAAATTTTCTCCTGAATTTACTTTGTTTTAATGTTGTTTTCGATTAAAATAGTAGAAATTTTACGTAAACTAAATTTCACGAAACGTGAGGTCAAAACTTATTATTATAAAGCATTACAAATGCGGAGGCTCATTATGAGCCTCTTATGAAACCACAAAACTGTATTCACGCGAAATTTTATCCTTTTAAGGAAATAAACAATGCTAATGTTTCTGTGTGATGCTTTCAATAATGACTTTCTCTATTTGATGACGTAGGATTTTGATGACTACTTGGCGGATTGTGTAATGAAATTACCAGAAGATCAACGTAATGGAACATTTCTTGTGCGAAATTCAACTACCGTACCGAATTGTAAAGTAAATCCAACATATAATTTTTTGTTCCTTTTAATAATGTGATATAAAAATCTTTATTCGCAGTAAATGTAGGGTGTTCAAAAGACATCTGTGGGACATATTCAGAACTTTCAAAGAAAATCTTTGAGACATTCAGAACGTTCAAAAGGATATCTTTGAGACATGCAGTACGTTCAAAAGGACATATTTGAGACATTCAGAATGTTCATATGACGAATTCAATTCATTCAGAATGTTTGTAAGACGACTTTAAAACATTCAGAATGTTCATATGACGACTTTAAGACATTCAGACGTCGGTGAGAGGAGAGAGATGAAGGACAACGAAAATATATTTTTTATTGTGAGGAACCATTTTGAACAAGAGTTAGGACGCTCACAAATCGTGTCTAAATATCTGATAATAACCTTTGAAAGTTAAAAATTATTTCAACTTACTCGGTCGATTAATGCGATTAAGCCTTCATTGTTCTAGTTAATTATTAGCCAAGAATCAATTAGAATTTTTGGATTGCAAAAAATGAGCGCCTTTTTTTATTGTACATGACTTTAATAAAATAAAAGAAGTTAATTTAGAATTAATCACTAGAACAGTATATCAAAAAGGCAAGGTCTAAGCGGATTAATAAAATGAATAAATTGGAAGATTAGGGTATCCTTTTTTCTTACATTCCACAGTAAAACGGTTTGACATAACCTGTGCGCTTTTTGGATAGAAATACAGACTTTGACATCAGTGAGACAAAGCCGCCGTCACGTGATATATTTTTTGTTTGATCATTGGTTTAAATAATCTATTGTTCTGAATCAGCTGATATCTATACCAACTGATGAAACTATAACCCACAGCGCAAAAGGTTTTTTCCTCATTCAGAGATTTTTATCTTCCCAAATATACGTGATATAAAAGTCGCCTTTGTCTGTAAAATCAACTTGACAGAGTTACTACTATTATGTGTAAAAGGGAATGTCAGATCTCTTCCTCGTAGAGACGAAATGTCGAGCTCTTCCCCGTAGATGTCAAGTTAAGGTCTTGCAATATTTGATAATTTGTTATTGTTGTTGTTGTTACTTTTTTAGGTATTGACCATGTTTTCGAAGTCCATAGAAAACAATGCATCGTTATATTACTTCAAAGTACGTCCTTTGTTCATGTACTGCCACGTTGAATTTTTTGCACACTCAATTGATTTAAATTTTGATGCGTGTTTGCGTGTGATCTATAATTTATCGTCTAATAACATAGCGTGTGATGCGATCTGATCACGTGACCAAAACAAGATTTACAATTAAAGCTTGTTAAATCTGACGATAATTTTCTGTTTGAATTTAATATGCATTTTCATAAGTTGATTTAATTCCCCGCCTCTTTTTTTACATAGCCTTTTTTGATGCTTATCTTAAAGCTGTTTTAAATTAATTGAAGGTTATTAAAAAAGTTCAAAAATTGGCATTGTTCTGGTAATTAGGTAGCCTGCATACTAAGCTCCACTGCAAACTGCTAAAGTTTTAGTTAACTTTTTTCAATAGCGTTGGATTGCAGTTTATTTGAATTAAAGCTCTTAATAACTACCATATTTATTAGAGGCACCAACATAACGGTCTACATGATTGCAGTTCCACAACAAAAGATAAACCAATTTAATGTTTTGTACCACTTGTCACATTTGTTCAAAAGTTAATTTCTCATCCATTCAGAAGCAAGTTTTCTCGATTCTCAAAAGGCTCATGCCTTCATGAAAGCACATGGAAAAAACTCTATGGGAATAGCCAGGATTGTTAATTTTCATTACCGAAAGTGTCATGAAGGCATGTAATCCTTAATCACCCAGACATGGATCTACTAAATTGGAGTCAAAATAACGGATAACATTTAGTTGAAAATATCTGGTTTTTTTTATAGTCCTTTTTTCTTTGATGTTTAGATCTACTTTAGAGATGATGGAAAATGCTTTCTAGAAGAGACCAAGGAATCTTTCCAATCCATTGATGAACTAATTGCACATTACAGGTATTACAAATTGCATTTTGAAATGTTTATGCTAATGAAGAGTACCAATTAGGTATGTAATTAGTGAAAAACATCTGCACGTTATGGTTTGCGCCAACCGTTTCGTGTGGTTTTTTTAAAAAAGGTCCTGCTAGTATAGATGTAAGATAAGTCATTATGTCATTAGCTAATAACATAAGATATTATGATTATGAATGTTCACTGACATTGGCCTAAAACGGTTTCTTTTTGGGGAAGTTTTTGTTTTTAAAAATCTAGTAGAAGGTAATTTTTTAGGCCCATTTTTTTGTGTACAGTATTAATTGCATAAATTCAGGTCTTCATTTTGACAGATTCTAGTAATTAACGTATTTCAGTAGATATTTTGTTTTATCAACTTTTTATTATTTTATTTCAGGATCAATCGGTCAGTTCTTCCCTGTTTGCTTACCGAATGTTTGGGAAGGAATTTTTGAAAACTTCGTAGCCGACTTGATGGAGAGATTATTTGTTGACTTACGAACCTCCGTTGAGAAATTTTCCGAATTCAATTGAGCTCATCATGTTTGCAGAGCTCGTGCAAGAGAGTTTTTTACGTACCCTTACCGTGAACAAATATTGGTTAAGTACACAAATGTTTGCCTATTAAACAAGTTAAGGTTTAGAAAACACTCCATAAGATCAAACGTAAATATTTTCATGAAAAGGTTCAAGCGCCCTCACGGTTTTAAAATTTGTTTACTTTCCTTAAAGGGATGGTGATTTCATTATACATTGTGGTTTCTCTGTACATGTACTCTGTACATTCTATCAAAACAAAGATGATACAGTAAAGTATAATGTCGGTACCTCAAACTCATTGTAACTTAAACTACTTTTTATTTACCTCAGTTAATACACTCTGTTAAAAACTCTGGATGACTCGAACATTCGTTTGATGGAACTGGTTTTATTGGTCTTTAGTGGTTCGAGTTATCGGATTATACTTTATTATACTGTATGATTTTTCGGCACCAAAATATTTTCTTGTGAATAAAAGGCTAAATTGTTTCTTAAAGCACCCAAATGAAAATATTATTGTTAATATTTCGATAAGTACTTCTCAGTTGCTCAAAAGCTGATCTAATATTCAGATCCACTTCTTTATTGAACGTCCGCTGTATAAATGAAAGCGGAGCGTTCGGTGAAGTAGTATCTTGGTGACTCATTGCGTATTTCTTGCGTTAGAGATGGATGTAAGAATTTCTCGTTTCAACTACGATTGCGCAAAAAATTCATGATATTGGGACTTTGGTTTCGGACACAATGGCTTTCTTTTACAACACATATTACCATATTACTGTTAACTGTAATAACATTTCGAAACATGAAACCACGAAGTGTCAATCTTTTCACAAACGCACTTACATAATATTTTGGTAGAGATATCGTTAACAGACAGCCGTGCTTGAGTTTGCCAGATATTTCTTTTGAGGATTTGTATGTAATCTTATCTCTCTTGAACAAACTTATCAATCATGCTTTCAGATAAATGAAATGTGGTATGCACTTTTGAGAGTTTGGGCTAGTCTATACCTGTACCCATATAATTGAGTCGAAAAGTCAGCAGCACTGAGCCTCCAACCAAATTACTATTTGCTTACAAAAATGGTCTAGGTCTATTTGTTATTTTTTCGTTCATGGTAAGAGTCCATGGAAAGTGGTATACATGAATTAGAACAATAAAATTATTTTGTTACCTCGTCGATACTTTTGGTAATGTTGGTTTATGTTTTGAACTCCGCAGGAAGGAAACGGGCTATCCCAAATGTCACTTTTGCATCCGGTAATCTCAGTTTATAGTATGAATCTCTGAATACCACACTGTCATTTGTCTGCTAAACTTATGTTGACTGTCCCTGTCATTCAAAAATTTGTAAATAAATAAATACCGTTAACCGAGTTAGTAAAAAACGTTTGTGTTTGCGAAAAGGGATGAGCATCCTAGCGCTATACACGCTTTTTTTTT
>JAUBWS010050467.1:6230-18246 GCA_032270445.1 Darlingtonia californica
AGAAAATTATAATCCATATTAAAGTTTATTAAGTTCTTAGGCTGCCATTGTGTAACTCGTATATGCTCAGTTGTAAGATATTATCCCGGAAGAGGGGTATCATCATCTAGTTGACGACATCGAATGGGTTAGGTAGCGTTTAAAATTCTAGATTTGAATGGTGAGTGAGGTAATTAACTGGACCGTTAATTGGGATCGCTGGACCTGATCAGGCTCCAAAAGTTCATAGAAAAGAAAGACTGAACAAGGCTCCGAATAGTACCTGAGAAAGTGTATAATTTTTAGCCAGTAATTAAAAAACTAATTACAAATTTATCATCAAGGTTCATTTAAAAATTCTCAATGATTCATCCCCGTTGTGCAGATGAACACTAGCATATTCATAAAAACACAAATAATGGAAGCTCTGCAAAGGAGAGCAATGGATGACACACCGCCAAAGTGATGTTTAATATCAACAGAGTACTCAGGAAAGATAAGAATGAAATGAAACAACCTACAGTATAATAAACAAATTACACGGCTAGTCACGTTACGTTAACATCTATTTATCAAAAGTTTGTTTTAACATTGATCAATACAAGCTAATTTTGAAGATAATCACTTTAATTCATTGTTTAATCAATTTTATCTCCATTGAAATTATGTTTTTTCTGTAACATATAATTTTGCGGAAATTCAAGATTTTGATTCTGCGGTGTGTACTGTAATTTGCAGACCAAGAACTTATTTCAGCAGCTTGGAAAATAAATGAAGGATTTCGTTTAGGATATTTTCAGGATGAGATATTTAGAATTTTTCAAAAAGATGCTGACGTTGATTTTTTTCATTCATTGGTTTCATGTGGGACAGACGAAAGAGGAAGAAGGTAACAGTTTTTTGAAAAATATCTTTTTGCTACTTTACGTCAATAAAATTTGACGCTGGTCTAATTTTGCAGTCAAGCGTGCATAATTTGCTTAGTTTTTTTTCGTTTTCCCATGAATTACAAAACTATTAGAGTTTTAGATTAGAATAAAATTTGATTAGTTTGTTTTATTGTTTTAATAAGTAGCTATGTTTGTTTGTTGTTTATAGATTATTTGTTTGTAATCCTTAGTCGACTGACCTCTAGCCTTTTCTTACGTTTTAAACCATAAACGACACTAAAGGAGAACAGCTTACGGGAATTTGCCTTCTCTAATGTTTCACGTTTATTGAATTTTGTCTATTTGATATGTTTTTCACGGGTATTTCAAAATTTAGAAGAAGGTTTTTAGAAATTAAGAAACATCACTCTATTCAATTTTCTTATTTTAACTGGATACATTTTTGCAATTTTGGCAATTTCTGCCTTTTTTCTTTGTTTTTCTATTGTTTTCTATAAATATAAAGTCAAAGCTCTGCGTGGTACGAGAGACCACCAAAACGAAATCTTATATCCATTTCACATTTCAACTGGTATTTAAAATATTTAATGAATAAGAAGTTGCAAAAAATTCCAAGATGCATACCGTATTTTCTCTAATAAGCACCCGGACGGTTATAAAATTTTTTTGAAGTTTAGGGGGGCGCTTATTAGAGAGGGGCGCTTATTGGAGAGGGGCGCTTATATAAAAATCTAGAAAATGGATGTCAACTGTCAAGGCGAATACGTTTTCGGGTGGAAGAAAGCAGGAAAACGGACTAGTTGTACCGGCTACCTGTAATATCATTGGAAACAAAAAACATGTGAAAACATTTCAAGAAGAAATCAAAAAGTTTGAGAAAGGAAAGGCTATTCATATGAACATTGACACTTCAGAAATTAAGAGGGGAGCATCTTTTTAACATTTTTTTATAATTGTAAACATCATGTAAATATTTTCAAAAGACAATCTTTCGTTTCTATTACGTAATTTTCGTTCTTTCTCCAAAATTCTAATTACCACCCGCGTAAATATTATTCTTTCTAATAAGCGCCCGGACGGTTATTAGAGAGAGGCGCTTATAAAAATATTTTCAGCTTGAGAGGGGCGCTTATTGGGGAGGGGCGCTAATTAGAGAGAATACGGTACATTTGATATCAATTTTACTATTACCTTTAGAGAGGTTCTTTGTCACATCTGTCAACTGTGGTATGAATAAACAAGACAAAATGTCATCATCAATAGCTGTTTCTGGACAAGAATATTCTCAGCAAAAAGATGGAATCAACCTTATTGTGTATGATATTGCCAAGGAAACAGTCACCCAATCGAAATCATTTTCAGACCCAAATACAAAAAAATTTATGAATTTTATGAAATCAGTGTTACCAGGGAAACTAATAATCGGTGCATCACAAATTTTATGTACGCAAAAAAGTGCGACATCTTTTAGTCGACAGAAATCCATTTTATACGCTTTGAAGAGGCTGAATATTGATACAAATCGATTAAAACCTATTGTTTTAAGGTAATACTGTATTTATAATAAATGTATTCAGTGAAATTTAATTTGGCGTAGAGCAAAACCAATTTTTGACATGGGTTTAATTGAGGTTCAATTTTATTAAAAATCTTCGACGCAAACAATAAAGTTAAATTTTGCACAAAGTTAAATCTTAAAGAATTTGAGCCAATCGTGGTAAATTTTCTCAGGGCAAAAATTTCTTCAAATAAATATTTTAAATCCAAATATTCCAGTAAGGCATATATTAAGCTCATACTTAAATGAGGAATTAAATTTCGCGGGAAATTTAGTTCTTTTAAAATATCATAAATAGAGGACTCCAAATCAAGAGGATCAATGTGAGATATACTCCGACCTTTACGCTTACCTCCGTGCTGGAAATTCACAAGGACAGCAATATTTGTGAATCTCCAGCGCAGAGATGAACATATAGGTTAGAATCCGTCTCAAAAGATGTTCTTGATTTGGAATTTTACTCTCCATCTTACAAATGTCTATCGTACCATAAATAGAGAAGTTTTCTTTTTCCCTTTCAACAAATAATTTTAGCGTGAAATTATGCTATTATGCTACTCATATCTTTCCAATCAACTTTTAATATGTATAGAATTGTATCATGAGTTATTTTTAAACTTAGTTTTAGTTATTTTGAAATAGAGTTTATGTCACTCAATTGTAAATGAAGTGTTCACCTAAAAAATCACGATCAAAATTTCTAATCTTTTACTCAAAACTCGTAAAAAAATTGACATAGTTGACTATAATACGCGTGTACATTTTTCTTCATCCAAGACTATAAAACTTCTTCTTTTTTAGGTCTGCTGTGTTCGCATATTGTAAGGAAAGATGTTATCCAAATATCACGTCATCTATTGAATTACCATACACTAAAGTTCATGATTTCACCCAAGGTCCTATCTTACTTTCGTTCAGAATTCAAAAAGTACAGTTGGAAGGTAAGTACAAAGTCTGCAAAAACTGCTTCTTCTTGATCAGTCACAAATATCATAACTTGCATTGTCAACAAGAAAGTACTTTTGAAGGTTCAACGTAGAACTTCACACAGCCGAAATGCGTACCAAGCATGCGATATCTTCACAGGTAAAATTGCCAATTTCTTGAAAAGTTTTTTTGACGAAGATGATTTAATAAACTTTATGTGACTGGAACTAGAGACTTTGTTGGATTAAACTTTACATTTTTTGTGCTAATATTGCATTTCCTTTGTTGCTTTTCCATAAATTTTTTGTTTATTTTTTAGAAGCTGTTTTATCATCAACATCTTTATTGAATAACGAGAAAGACGATCACTTACCACATCAAACGTTATACATCATTATTGTTTCATGTTCCGTAGTCATTGTCTTATCCGTATTCGGAGCTGCCTTTTGTATTATACGCCGGCGCAAGAAAGATCGCCAACGTCTAGATCTGACGGATACGGTTAAGTTTCGTGACCGTCTTGGTAACACCAAAAGATCATGTGAACTATTATTTCTTTCAAAAGAAAAGTCAGCGTGCTATCAAGAAAAAGAGAGATACGCACCGACAACTAGCGCCCGGTTATTTTCGTTGTATTCAAATGACGGACAAGAAGAACCCGGCACAATGGACAGTTTTGCTTCTTACGTTAAAGTATGGAAATTGATTTTCATTTCATTGACTCCTTTAACTTCATGAAAGAACAGAAGATAAAACACTGGAATTTATTAATTTTTCAGAATTAAACTTCGTAGTTGATTATACAGGTGTCTTGGATTTTTAAGGCAGTGAGAGTCAATACTTTTTGCAAAAGTTTCCCCTACTATGGATTATGGAGTGCAAGGAGTTCAATCTCCCGAGAGTTTATAGAATAGTTACTGCTTTTCACTATTTTGTTAAACTTCTGATAAGAATATTGTCCGAGGAGGGGGTACTGACCTTAGTGACGGACAGGGACCTGCCACTGGAGATTTCAAAATGGACCCTTTCAGAGACTGATCAAAGTGAAAAAAGTATACGCTAGTAAGGGATGTTTTTCAATAAATCTTCATTTAAACTTGAAAAAATATACCCTATGGGGGACTTTCCAGATGAAAATTCTACCGGGGATTGTTTGTTGGAGTGAAAAAGAGTATCCTGGCCAGTGGCACGTCCCCGTACCCAATTTTTATTAAGTGCACCCTGCCCTTGGAACATTAGAGACATTGTTTACATTTTTTGGCATATAGGACAGATGTGAACATGTACATTTTTCACTTTTTGATTATGGATATTAAACACACTGTATTTTTATGTTTACAATTGACAGGTGGAGACAGATGATCATCATTTGATATATAAAGTCCCATCAGGTGTATCAAAACACGACCCACCTCTTCATCCGCCATCTTTAAGTCCTTTACTAAACAAGAAATGTACTATCAAAACAATTACGTCATCTTCCGAATATTTATCGCCGCACGATTACGAAGCACCCGAGTCAAGATATCAATCAGTTTATCAAGAAGGTATTTTACGTTTATCAAAATTTTTTATCTAAATTGGCAAAATAAAGAAACCACATTTTATCTGTTTCTCAACGACAGGGGGTGCAGGTTTAACTAAAGAAAGTCAAACTATCCAATAGAGAGCACAGCTGAACAATTGCCGGACAAGTGTGAGAGGTCGTGGGTTCAAATTTATTCAGTATAAATACCATGCCTAGGGTATATAGTACGAGCCAGGAGAAGAGAAAAGTCATTGATAATGTCAACTTCTTTCGCGCCATCATAATAAAAATGGCTTTTTGATCTTTTCTTCCCCGGAAAATCCCCATTCCTGCACGACAGACTTATTTTCACCCACGCGTTAACGGTTTTTCTTAAACGGCCTATGGAATAGTCTACCGTAAGGGCATAGCTCTTTGTCGGCATCAACAGTTCTGACATTTATTTTTGTGGAACAAATGTTAGACAAAATCGCAAAAATCAGTGCCCAAAAAATCTTACATTTTGTAAAACGCATTAATTAATTCTGCAAAATATAAATCTTTGGGGCCTCAATCTCAAAAATTTCCGCCATAATTTATTCCCTCAAAGTTTAATGTCCATAAGTATATATGCCACTCCACTTGATCCTTTATTTATCTTTTGCGGTAAATGGAAAGTTAAATTAGCACCAGGATCTGTCGAGATTTTTTCCTCATATTAAAAACAATATAAACACATGGTGAAATATCTTTTTCAGTCGATCCAGCTTTTTTCGAAGAATATACTTCATTGGAGGAACCAACCGATAATCAATGTGAAGAGATAAGATGCGATCATCCAATTTACGATAATTATTCAGCAGACTACATTGTCCCGTAGTTGGTAAGATGCATATAAAAATGCGGAAGAAGTGATATTGAAACTTTTTCAAATTCAAAGATGTTAACAGATATTCAACCATAAGATCATTATGATTGGGTGATTGTACGAGACTTTTCCCGTGGTCGCAGAACAATATGTGGTGTATGAAGAGAAGAGTTAATACCTTTAAATTTACTGTTTTCGCTATCCAAATGAAGTAATTCTTTGCGAAAAACCAAAGATTGAAAGTCAGTAAAACAATTTAACGAAGAATACAAAGAAAGATAGCGTTGGGAGTTTACAAAATATTTCTGTTTTAAGAATTTTTAGATTTTTAAAAAGATACTGTACTAAAGGAGACCGACTTAGAAATAGTAAATATTTTTATAAAATATGAAATGTTATGTTTACTTACTAACCAAGGTCATCCAGCCGTTTTACAATATGGGACACAACAATCCTTTAATCTTTTCTATTTACTGCGTTAGCAAGGGTTTGATAACCAATTAATTCAACATTTTCTTTACCTTAGATTTTATTAAGTATTCAGTGGCGTACCTAGATGATGTCACATAAGCAAGGAGGAGAAATAAAAAGTCATTAATCGTCAACTTCTTTTGGATTGACATAATGAATAATGGCATTTTAATGGTATGTGCGACCTACCTCTGGCTACGCTACTGGGTTTTGTGTATGGACAGCTTCACGGTCTACCAACGTTCTCGATTCTTCCAATTAGCTAGGACATTCAGTGTCCAATTCCAAACAGTCGAGGTTGTATAATACCGCAAAACATTTCTAGTTTTTTTCCTGGCATTTGAATAGTCCAGCCAAAATTGCCCTCAAAATTTCGCCAGAATGAGATGAAAGTTTTCACGTGATTATGCGCAGATTTTTTTAACAAGCATAACAGTTGGCTTAGTTAATTCGAAACAATTAAGCATATTGCTAAACGTAGTGCTACCCTTGACTATAAAGCTAAAAGTCTATTAAATGCCGAATTTATTGTTCTAGCGTTACAAATTATAAATAGGAGGTAAATTTTTTGTTGAGGGGAGACAAGGTATGAATGATTTTATTCCAAAATAAGTTAGTTGTTGTGGATAGCTGTAAATGCTAAGCATACTTATAATTAAAATTAGTAATGCAAAAATGTATTCCCTTAAGTCTTTAGGCACACGAAATATCTCATTGATCTGTGGATAACGCATGTTTTTAGATTAACGCCTATTTAATTATATTGAGGCTGCAGGAAAGGATTTGAAAAAAGGAGGAATTAAAAAACATTCTAAATTTTATTTGTGTGTCGATACTAAATCGTCTCATACAGAGCAGATGGAGAAACTCTGTGAATTGCCTATGTTCAAACCATCTTTTTTCAGAAGCTCTCTATCACATGGCTCTTTTTCTTTCTCTTTGCTTTTGTTGTCGCAAAACTTTGAAGCACTGGTGAGAAGAGCACCAAGAAAACTGACAGATGTTGCAGCATAAAATGGAATCGTATAGGAATCGTTCTTCACCAGAGCTCCTAAAATATACAATTTAGTTTGCAAGAGTAAGAGTTTATAACTCTGACTAAGACTTGAGTCTTGTAATACTGAAACAAAAATTACCCGCAAACACTCTTACGGTGATTCTTAATTTTTAGCGATTGACAGTTTCGACACTTCTTATGAGTGATTCTAGTTTGTCATCGTTGTTAAGAGATTGTGAAAATAAGTTTTGCTCCAGAATCAAATTGAAGATCGTGAGCATTTTACTTTGACGATTTGGAGTCTAAAAAACTTCCATGCACTACCAACTACCAACTATTCTCTTGACCTTCTCCTATGACATCTTTTATTGGACCTGGCCGATAATTTTAAGATACAAGGTGAGATATTTTCAGTTTTTTTTACTCGGCAATTTTTTGGCCTTTAATAGTCTTTTTGCTAGTTTTTGTATTTTTTTATATAAATCTTGACTTAGCTCTACAAAGATTTCATCAGAATTATCGTATGGTTTGCACATAAGATAAATTGTGAAAAATACAAAATAATTTCCATAGCAGAGAGAATATAGTGAAATCTATATAAAGGGGACACCCTATAAGGCGGACACCTCCATAAGACGGACAGTAAGTCATGGAACGGAATGATTTACAATCAAGCTCTCTTAGAAAAATCTCTATAAAGCGGACAACTTATAAAGCGGAAATTTTATAAAACAGACACTTTTTTCTGCACCAAATAAAACTTTACTATAAATTGACCGCTCTGTAAGGTGGACATGGGACATGGGACGTTTCACAAAAATATATATCATATTTCAACACTTATTTTCAATATTTAGTTATCTTTTTGTCCAAACTTTCAAAAATCTTCTTGATTTTTTTTCTACCCGGTCAGCGGCTTTCTCAGCTCTAGGAAACGTATACTGGACTAGGTATTATACCACTCGTGGTAGCTATTTGTCTAAAATTTATTTCTAGTGGACACAATTTTTGCACAGATGGTGTCCGCTTTATAGAGATTCCACTGTATAAACTCTTTAGTTTACCTGCAAACACTGGTCCTAGCGTCATTGGTATGGATATCAAGGCAAACAGGTTTCCAATGGCAACAGCAAATTTCTCTTTTGACGAAATCATATCAACAACAACAGTGGGTAGTTGACCAACAAAACAACCTTCAAATGTACCGTATATCACTGAGTAAACGCAAAATTGCCAATAGTGTGTCGCTTTGGCAACAATAAGATTGGACAATGCTAGACAGATCATTGAACAAAAGAACAAGGTATTGCGGCTAGTGCATTTTTGACAACTTAAGAAAATTCCACTGAGTACTTTGGATAGGGTAGAAACTATGCTTAGTATAGAGATCAAGAATTGTGCATTTGTTGGCGATATCTGAGCGTTGATTGCATGTGAAATCTAAAATAGAAATATGAAATTTCATGAGAACATTTTGTGATAAAAGCTTATGGAATTTACATAAAACTTCATGTACCAACTGATTCCAATAGAGATAAAGAATTTAGGTGAATGGTAATGTCTGCTTTTAACAACTTTTTAAACATTTTTCTGTGTCTGACCCAATGATTTTTGCCTCAGTGACTGGAGAAAGTTTTAGTGGAAAAAAATCTTGAAATTACATGTAAGCCCTAGTGGAAAAGAAATTTCATTCTGTCACTAAGCTGTTTAACTTCTTTAACCCATGTCTCTGAAACGCTAAAAACAAAATCAACCCCAGAAAGCTTTTATAGTTTCATAATCCCTCTTCAATTATCTACGAACTTATTCTTACCCAAATTCAAGAGGCAAGATTAACCAAAAGTATTCAATGAATTGCGTACTGTTTTTTGACAAGAGAATGAGTCGAGTAAAGTTCTTGAAAAAGCCAGTTCAGCTTCTAGACATTAAGATGATTTTCTAAGTCATAACAACTCAATACGATAGGAATAAGGATAAGAGTCTGTTGCACAGTAGTATAAACCTGACTATAGCCCTTCTATATCGCTCTTGTTACAGCAGAGATTCATAAGGATGACGTTAGCAAAAGAAAGAACTAAAATGTAAAAAGAAAATCAAATTCAAACTTACCAAAAATACAAAAGGAATATGTGATCCAAACATAAACACTGCACAACCAATAACGAATATTACATATTTAGTATTTCGCCATAACTCAATATCAATCAATTCACGTAGCTTGAAAGATTTTTTTGTTGGTAATTTTCTAACATCAGGACTTGGTTCGAAACTTGGATTCGAAACCGGGTTATCCGGTATCAAGTTACCGTTTACATCGATTTTACTCTTCTGCGTACACCGATAAGAATATAACAAAAAAGTGAATGATAATGGTATAACTGCGCATGCGCGAAACGTCCATTCATATCCAAAATTATTCAATAGCCATGTAATAATCTGGCCTAACACCAAGGCACCAAAACCGGTTCCACTCAATGCAATTCCGTTTGCTATCGAAAGTCTTTTTGTAAACGATAACTGTATCAAAATGGTAGCTGCAAAGTGAGCAAACCCCGATCCAGTCCCCCACAAAATGCTGTATGTAAAAGATAATAATTCCAGTCTTCTTACAAAGGATGACGTCAGCCACGAAGTTATACATAACAAGATAGACAATCCAATCAACCGTTCGAATCCGAATCGGTGATAAATAAAACAGGATAACGGACTAACAAGAAAAGTTGTTCCCATTCCGAATGAACCTATCCAAGCTAAGAAAAAGAAGAAAATGAAGAAAATTGAAAAAATCTTCTGGCTTTCCACTTGAATTACAGATACTTTGTTTAACATTACGCCTAACTTACCGAGTTGAGAGACATCTGCATTTAGTTCGCTTTTCAAGCTATGGAATATTGATCCGAAGTTATTATGAACGCCAAACACACCGACTTGGACAATAAAAGCACCAAAGCATATGAAAAATGCATCTCTTCTGCTCATGTTGCACAAGGACATCAAATCAATTGTAATTTAGGATCCAACATGAAAAATGAGGACGACAGAAAATGTTGCGTTATGCACAACGGGCATGAGGAATTGGTGTTGTTTTTCATTTACAGATCATAAGATACAAGAAATAATTCATTTGTGCGTTACTGGCATTCGTCATACTGCATAAAAATTTTATAAAAGAAAATTGTGAATCACAAACAACAAACAAACAACATGATTTGTTGATATCATAAATTTGACGTCATAAAGTGGCTCAGTTGTTAAGACGCTGGTCACCTAAACAGGAATTCCAAGTTTGTGAATTTAACCAATCACTATTAATTCTACATGGTATCCAGAGAGGTGTCTCCAGGAAGTCAGGACCCTCACTGATAGCAGTTCATGAAGGACTTAAGAGGCTATCCTGGGTAAATTTTCACATCATATCATCATATCATATCATATCAGTCATCAAAAGTACTATGTTAAAAAATCGTGTCAAAAAAAGATCTGTAAAGGTTCTCACGGTGTCTCGTTCGCGCTGTAGGGTGGCTTTAAAACAAATCATTTTCAGGTAGAATTGAACTTTCTTTAAGAAAATAGGATTCCCAAATAGGTCTATACACCCCCTGCTTAAAGCAGGGAAAGCAAGGATTAATAGCAAGTCAACTACAATTTTCCTTTTCTTTTATAGATTAAACCAAGAAAAATTCTTTTACCCTTAACATTCTATAGAGGCTTTTCTAGCTTTCCCTAACAGGTTTTTGTCTCGTTGATGTCGTTTCTTCTTCTTGCTTTTTCTTTACAGGTTTAGCACTAATTTTACAATTTTCAGGAAAAATGATCAGTTGAACATTACGTTGAATTCGATAAGTTAAAATAAAAACTTCTTTCACTTTTTGTATCTTGATAGGGGTAAATACCATTTGTAAAACTTGTGAAGTTGTCCACCTTATTTCAAATTTGTGGTTCGCGTTGATGCAAGCCTTGGTTGCATAACGTTTTACAAATTATAATGTGACAATATTCTGCGTAATACTGAGCCATGTCATAAAATTAGGTATTTCTTAATGTCTCAGTACCCAAATGGAACTTCTTGGTCCATATTCATCAACACCTGACATAGAATGGCCACATTAACAAAGTATTCAAATCATGTATGGCTACGCTAAGATCTCTCAAACAATTCAAAAAATCTGCTAACTTCAACTTGAGGAAAACACTGTTGCAGTCATTGATTTTGTCAAAAATTGAAAAGCAACGTGATCTTCTCCGACGCAGCAGACTACACCCTGGAACGTCTTAAAAGTTCAGCGGGCTGCTGCAAGTTTTGTCTATGGAAGGTTCTGCAACGAACTTGATATCCTCCAACTTCAGTGGCGTCAAAGAAAGGCATTAGTGCAATTGGCATTTAAATCGCTCCAACCATCGGAAAATTGGCCAACTTACCTGAAATTTACACGAAAAGAGGCACGAGCGCAACATCTCCGATTAGACGAAAACCGATTGACTCAGTTTGAAACTAGCAATAATAAATAATAAAGGAACATTCTGTTTGAAGCAGGATGACGCTATAATGAATTTCCTCAGCAACTGAGATGGATAGAGGATTACAACGAATTCGGCAAAAAACTAAGAAATATTATTTTGACTGCGCTATGGTCTGAATTTTAAATGAAACAATGTAATTCTCTAGCATTTCAAAATTTTTATTTCCTTCTTATGTATTACAATATTTGTTCCTAGATTCACGGTTTTGCATTAAGTGTACAATTTCTTTCTGATAGTTTACAATTTTCCAAGCGTCTGCCACATTAATCGTTACTTTCACCTATATCAATTTCTTCAT
>JAUBWS010050478.1:0-16764 GCA_032270445.1 Darlingtonia californica
GCGAATCGCGCTCCTCAACATAAACGAGGAGCGCGATTTATCGCGCTCGCACTGTTTTACAGAATGAGAAGACTGCTACCCCCTCGAAAAATTTAGGTCTTCCTTACCTAGAAAACTAAAAAATCTAGGAGCTCCTCCTCCAAGTTATCTTAGATGACATTGCACCTCATTAGAATATTCCTCCCACAACTTATTTTGAGTTGAGTTCTGACTGAAATACAGTCATATTCTAATTTTTTAGCATGTATTACCCTGGTGTCACACCATTTTTTTTACAGCACAACTTGTTTTTCTAGAATTTTGGAAATGTGGGACAGATTGACTATGCAAGCGTATAGGTTGACACAGTTCTCATTTTCATACTTGTCCTGCACAATGTCAATGCAGGACAGTTGGCAACAAAACATTGTGAAGACTCTTAGGGGCCTTCGACAATCGATTTTCCTTTTTTGCTAAAAGCCAATGGCCGATAAGCTTTAAACACTCCTCCCCCTGCCCCCCTCCTAGCTAGCTCTTTTTTGGTGTCTATAAAGCAATAAAAACTATTAGTACATCACTTTAATCTTAGCAATGCCATAAATATGTGTAGTCAAAAAAATTTCTTTTTTTAATTTTAATCTTTTCCTTTGTTAATAAAGAAATTCAAACAATTACTGCTACACATAAAGACTCAATCAAGATGTGCCTCATAAACAAAGTAACGCGCAATATTTATAGCTGCCATCTTGCAATATTTTTCTAATCCTGGGGTCAACAAATGTTTATTTTTAGCTGCCGGCTAAACTTTGTCAGACATTACAGACTTCTTAGAGCAGTAAAAGCATCTTTTGAAGGAACCTGCCTTCAAAAAATGCTCAAACAAAATATACAAGATTTTGGCAACAAATTTGAAGATTTATGTGCAAGATTTCGGTTTCATTACTATATTTTTATCAATATTTTATGCTTTTGAGATTTCTAAGATTTTATGACAAATTTTATCGGACCAATCTTTAACCCCCTCCCCCCTAATTGGCCATTGGCTGTTAAGAAAAAGGAAAATCAATTGTTGAAGGCCCCTTACACAAATATTGTTTAGAGACCAATTTTACAGATGCTGGTTTTGTTACTATATTTTTATCAATATTTTATACTTTTGAGATTTCTAAGATTTTATAACAAATTTTATCAGACCAAACTTTAACCCCCTCCCCCCTAATTGGCCATTGGCTGTTTAGAAAAAGGAAAATCAATTGTTGAAGGCCCCTTACACGAATATTGTTTAGAGACCAATTTTATAGATGCTGGAAACATCCAATTAGTTATCAAATGGGTTAGCTAGTGAGGCTGTCCCAATAAACACTCACTAAGCAGTGAGTACCGCTCGCTTAAAAAAACGGGTGAATATTACCAATTCAAGTGATATCAGCCGATCAGGTGAGGAAATTTGTGTGGGTGATGATCACTTGTTTGGGATGTGAGAAAACTAAAAGTTGGGTTGCGCTCTCGCCTGTCCATAAGTGCTAGTTACAATCTCGTATAACGACAAGGCACAAGATTTTCAACAACTTCACAGAGTAAAATAAAATTTTACTGTGCGGTTTTTCCCTAGCTCCAAATATGTGTTATTACTGCCAACCTGATCACCTGCTTGGGACACAAAATTCAGGCCTCACCAAATTGCGCGCCCGATCGGCATCGGGCACGTGACGGGCGCGCAAAGTCCTTCTAACATGCCCAAAATTTTAGGGAACCCCAAAAAAACAAAAAAAATGTTTCAACACACATATGTTATTTGACAAGTGCGACCGATCGTGTAAACTGAAGAATTAAAAGACAAACCAAAACAATTAAATATGTCATTGTATTGCGCATGTTTGAAAAGAAAATGTTAAATAGCAATGGGGAAATTCCCTGGAGCAATTCATTCAAAGTATAAAGGAAGAAAAAGTATTGCTACATTTTAGAGCATGGCTGTTTTTTATCGACGTCACATCTAGTTATGTGTTTTGTGAATGGCTATCTCACCCAATTTTGTGCCAAATTTGGCTTTAGGCGCTTGATTTTCAAAAAAAAAATTGATATTGTATTTTGCGCCATATTGTATTTTACGTGCCCTATATTTTAGGGCTTGCTGTTCCTAATTTGGTGAGGCCTGAAATTGTGTGTGCACAAAACTTTGATATTTTAGCAGAAACGTAAGAACTATATAAGTAGCCTGAGATATTGATAACTTTATCACATAGTAAATGAAAAAATGTTAAGAATTCCCCGTTTATGTTGTAAATGCTTTCGTTTACTTCGGCTTTGCCGACCTTGTTATATCTATTACTCGACATGCCGACCATACACATTAAACAGGTCGGCATGGAAAGACCAACCATAAGTGAAATTAGCTTGGCTTTTGTGTCAACAATGCTGTATGCCAAGCTAAATTAAAAGGGCTGTATATGTTAATGAACATCTGTGAATTTACCAGGGATAAGTTTACAAAAAAAAAATGAAAGAGGCCATTCTAATGAACTTTATTTTACAATATGTTTTCTTTTCTTTAAATAAAGGAAAAGCTAAAACCGAAGGGTATTATATAAACCAATAAGAAATGTTGCAGCAAAAAACTGTTTCAAGTTATTAGTATGCTTCTGACAATGAAAAATTGCTCCACAACTGCTTTAAAAACACTAACCAAAACCAAAAAAAGGATTTTTCATTACTCTTTTAATTAATTTTTTTGTTTTCATTGTAAATCAAGTTAATTATATTCACTAGCTTTGTCATTTTTATTCACAAATACACCTAAACTAAAAAAGTCTAGTTTTGTTGAACTATGATTTGTTATTGTGAATCACAAAAAATAATTTACACTGAGACAGACCGTGAAGTGAGGTCGTAATTTTGTAACATGAGGTCTATCTGTTATATTCGCATTTCAAGGCTATTGATTGAAGGCTTTAGCTTGCAGTCGGGACAGTTTTAGCTTTAGTTATATGCTAGTAGTGGTTTCAGATGTGCCAAATATAGATATTAAATTTTAATTCTATGTCTTCAATTTATTCGGATTCTACATAATTTGATCTGATTTGATTGGAGTCTGAAATTTCTCTAGCTCTTTTCTAACAGCCACCAATTCTAATGCGGCTTTTAACTTTTAAATTACATTTCAAATTCTATATGGTTTTATCATTTGTTGATATTTAATTTCATACACTCGTATACTTTTAGTATATTATTGATTACACAATATTTATTTTTAGCATAATTTATTACATATGATTCAAGGATAAAGGAGAGCTGAGACAAATCTAGCTAATGACTCTCCTCTGGATTTGATAAGCTCTCTTTTGTCCTTGACCGACTCAACTAGGATTTTTTTTTTTCTTTTGACATTTTGATCCTATACGTCTTTGATAGGTACTTGTTTCAAATTTTACCTGGATTTTATTCGATTTGTTTCAATTTAATCCTGTGTTAATCTTGTCCGATTGTCACATTCCTAAATTAAGTTTTTCTTTTCATTTTAATTCTTTTTCTACACTCACACTGGATTCATACATGTGGCTCACTAGCATCTCTAGGGGTTTTTATTAAAACGATTTTATTTTTATCTATTATATATTTTTAGTTGTAGGTCCACATCAGCTCTATGCTGCCTTTTATATACTTTTATTGTATATTAACCTACGTTATCAAATAAATTATTAGTAGTAGTAGTAGTAACTTGCTTGATGAACTTTATGCACCCAATCAGGTGATAATCACTGTTTTTTTAAGTGACCTCTACTAGCACTGTTTAAACCCCCACACACTACTTCTAATTCTGCACTCACAGTTTAATCAGCTACATGCAAATAACAACAGAAAAATATGACACAACATATTTTTATACTTTCGTCAAATATCCACGAGTAAAAAAATGTATGAAAATGTTGTAAAATATATAATATGCAAGCAAGGTAGTAAAGCCAGAGGCCTTTTTATAATCTTTACCCATTGCAAACAGCAAGTTAAGCTAGACTCAAGCATTTAAAATACTACCTCACCAGCAGGAATTCTTTAGCTGCAATCGACCAAGTGTTTGGATACACCATGCGACATAACAACATTCATAAAATTTGGGTCTTGGAATTATAAAAGTATAATAATAGGAGCTGGTCTGCTTACCTTGTTCCTCGAGAAAGCCAGGGACAAATAGAAAAACTTCGCTCGCTTTTGGTTTGATCGGTGGCATATTTACGCTGTTGTATTGGTCTAAATTTTCTAGAAATTTGATTACATCCCCAATATCAAGTTGTTTCTCTGAAAACATACAGGCACCAGACATTTTTGCAAATTTTATTTTTGGTCTGTTCTTCGAAAACTTACATGCAGCAATATGGCGGACCAGGCCGGCTAGAAATCGAAGCAAAAAATACAGACTAAAAAGGTCACGTGATCAAAACAAAAGGTTAATGGCGGCAAAGTGGTAAGACCTCCTCTTAGTTTCGGAACGGCGGGGTTTCCAGATTATCGGTCCGCCTATACCTACCTACCGTTGTGACCACAGGGCGCTTTTCTACGCCGTCTCACAGCTTCGAGCGAGAAGCTGTGAGCTGAGTAGAAAAGCGCCCTGTGGTCACCACGGTAGCCTGTACCAGACCGCCGCACCGGGGTACGGAAAATTTGATTGGTCCGTTACGCGGTTCAAGCGATTTTATGATCCACTCAGTCCTAGTTTTTCAGGACTGATTTAGACGGAGAGTTATAAAGTTCCTAAGTTTTACTGTTTTAATTGTCTAAGAGATGTAAAAAATAAGATTTTTGATTAAACGTTTTGAAGGATATAAAAGTTATATCATTGTAAAGAGGATGAAATTTCATAACTTTTGATATAAAAATCGCATCCATAACATACATTGTAAAAAAAGGATTGTTGATAAAACGTTAGCTAATCCTTCGCATAATTTCAAAGACTTTTACAATTCAAATTCATAACCAACTTGAGAATAAGTACAGATCTGCACGAAATTCATTAAAAAACGCATAAGAAACGAAAAAAAATTCAGCATGAGACTTGAATTTAATATGTCAATATAATTTTACATCATATGAGAAAACTTGAGTATCTGAAGTATATGACAGCATTGTTTTTTATTCTTCCTTTGTTATATTTGTACCAAAAAAGTTTATTATTGAATCTTAAACTCATGAATGGATCATAAAAACATGTAAATGTAACAGAATCTACTTACGTGTTCTACATATGTAGAGTCTTGTACAGGCGATCCGCTAGATGGCTGTTGCGTCGATAGTTCTCTTAAATCATAAATGCATTAGAATAGACTACGTACATTGCGAATCGAAGTACCTCTACACTAGTCTGATCGCAGACCTTAACGAATCGCGCATCGCGTGTGGCGAGGTCTGCGATCAGACTACCTCTACACAGGATCGCAAAATTACAACCTGTGATCAGCCGAGCGAGTGTGCGAGTGATACGAAAACAAGCAAGAGAAGAGGCCCTTGGATCAAAATTGGCAAAAAAGCCTTTACAAAGAGCTTTTATATCTTAAAAATACGGTCTATTTAATTTTACGTTTTAGGTGCAGATTCATCGAAATGAAATCCCTCACAGTAGAGTAAACTTTTTTTCATTCGGGCAGTCCCTGGCATAGTCGGGAGCCAAGATCAAATATTAGCGTTTTGCCTAACCTGAGAAGTGGACAGACAAATTGTACCTTTTTGAAATCCTAAGAATCTCCCCTATATGGTCGGTCGGTCTTAGTAAAACAATTTTGGTCAGTCTCTCGCTACCAGGTCTTTTATGGGGGTTGAAAAGCTGTCAATGACCCCCCCCCCCCCTTTGGAAGTCAAATTTTGGAGATTTGAATTTGAAATATTTGATTGATCCAGTCGATAGAGCATGAAAATAGTAGGTAAGAAAAATGGGGACACTTATAAAATCTGGACCCACTCCATGCTAGAATATCGGCCATTAAGGGGAAAAATATGGCTAGTTTGTCTATTTCCTGCTGATGTCAACACTTTGAGTTGATATTTTCAGCGTTTGAAATTTGCTAAAGTAAATCAACCTTATATCAAACACTATCGAAAATTGTATGGTTTGTAGGGTTTTGGTAATCTACCGCTAAGTTACTTAACTTTGAATATTGAAAAAAGTGTGAGAAAAGCGATGGTTCCACCCTCGATTCCAGGGCCGTTTTCTCTTAGCGGCCGCAAACACGGCGGTAAAAGAGCCACGGCCCTGAAATCAAGGGTGCGATGGTTCAACAAGATTTTTGCAATTTTTCAATATTTAAAGTGAAATAGAGTAACTCAGCAACAAATTACCGAAAATTTATTAAAAAATCGTAAAATGATTGTCTCTAAAAAAGTTATACCCACGTTTCGCAGAGCGATGTAAAGCAGCCTGGGAACTAATTCGTGACTTAATGCTAAACCTTTTGGATGCAAGAATTAAGCAAAAAGTTTTGCGCATATGCCTCGCATATGGTAGATTCGCGCCAAAACTAGCCTGTACCAGACCGCCGCACCGGTACGGAAAATTCATGAAATTCATTTTCCCGCGGTACGATCTACTTACGTTTTCTACAGTATGTAGAGTCAGGTACTGGCTACGCCAAAACTAGCCATTTTCAACTTAAAAAGTTGTTTTCTTCTCAAAAAGTGAGTCTCAGACACTTTCCACTTTAGAACCCGAAGGGAAAAATAGTTACGAAAATTGAATGTACTCTTTTGTTTATGTTTGAGAGCGAGATAAAAAGGAAAAAAATAAGTAAACGACGATTTGATATTTTTTGTCAAACATAAAGTTTCTGTAATCAATAATCTATTTCCCAAAGTAAATATGACAAAATTGGTCTAAAATTAAATAGTCCTAAGTTATGATCTTTTTAAAAGAAAACTTAATAATTAACGATTAAAATAAACTTATCCATGAATCTAGCGCTTTTGGAATTCCAACCTCCATCCCAGCGGATCTCTTATCAAAAAAGCAAAGTGAAAGTGACCCTGGGACCGACGTTGCTGGAATGCATTTTAGTCTTTTAGGGTAGAAACTTTTCGCCTCTTTCGCGTTTTTTGGTCATTTTAACTTTAGTCCTTTCCAAATCCAGTCAACGTGAAACTATTTTCAGGCGAAACTTGTAACTGAAGTTGCGAAACGCGTAATTCCTTATCAAAATTTAACATATTTTTTCGACTCACGGAAGATTCTGCCCTAAAATAATCCTGGTAAAATAATGAATTATAATGTCAAGCGCTTAAGAATCTTTTTCAAGTCCATATTGTTTTATCAAAATTCTTTATTTTAAGATTTGTCATTTAATTATTTGGTTCCAACGAAAAATTTGATTGGAAAAAGAAGCGACGTCCTATATAAACTATGTAAAATCTGTGGAAAATTCTATGATGACAACAGACTGAAAAAAAATGAACAAAATAAATATAAATTGTATGAGCAGGATCCTATACATAATCCATTGTCGAAATAGAAGGAAATATAGAATTAGATAAATTTCTCCTTAGAGGAATAAATTTGGGCAGAATTTGCGGGAAGCTGTGGTGGACACCAAATTTTTTTGAAGAAATGACGGAATTTTACAAAAACTGCAAAGTCCGCCAAAATTTCTTCATTTTCGATAACTACATCAAACAAATTAAAGCTTTGGCAATAAAAATTGGCAAAAAGCCGTACGAAATCTTGGCCTGGGGACGAGGTTGATTCGAACTTTACCTTATCGAATAATAGCGACAAAATTCTTTTAAAACAACCAACACTTTCCCGAGATTAATTTTGGCACGTCTCGCCTCGTTTCCAATAATTTTAACTTAAATGGTAACCGAATTTTGAGCGAATTAACATAAAATAGGAGATAAGGACAATGCTACATTGTTGTGAAGCTAAAATTATTCTCAAAACGAGGTGGAAAAAGCTAAATAATCTGTACTATTCACAGAATTAAAATTTCGTTGTATTTGTCCAATATTGATTATTGTCCGAGACAATATTTACTATTTGGCCAAAGTAAGAGATATCACAGTAGAATAACATGCTCTGGTTCAGTACTATCCGTGTAATAGAGGTCAAACAAGCGTTTTCTGTCTTTCATGGTGAAATGATATGGAAGCGATTCAGTTTGTTGTTCTAACCCTGCTCCGCTACCATTTTTGACTAGCCACTTCTCATCGAATCTGTCCTTGATAAAGGATACAGTGTCCGTAGTTAACTGCGAAAACATTCTCTCTTCCCATAGCTGTCTCAATGTTTTCGTGTCGACTGTTAAATGTTGCTCTTCCTCTATATCCTTACGGGCTATCTTCCAGTCGCGTAGAGAACGCATTGGCCTGTACGGCGTTAAACATGTTAAATGCCTCAGGTAATTTTTGCCACGACTTAAGATCAATTCTTTGCTTTTCGCATCAGTGTCAACAACGCAATTCTGTTCCCTAAACGGCTGACACATCGTTTCGTTTTGATCACTGTAGTACTCGACCGTTGCTACAAACATATAAGAATAAAACGATCCCCATTGAATGTTTCAAATCTTCAAATCCATGTTCTATAAAAAGAGGAACTAAAAATACAAAAGAACTGTTGCAAGCAACAAAACCACTAATTCTATCTAAGTTAGGAAAGGACTAACATGTGCCAGGGGGTAACTCACTCATGGCGAGCAGAGAAGAAAACCAAAATATCATATTATCCACACGAAATTTTCTTTACATTATATTCCTATTACACCCTTGTTTCTTGGTGACGTTTATATAAATAATACATAACGTAGAGAAAGACAAAAAAATAATATTTATCGTATATCAAAAATTGCAAAGAAAAAGAACTAAAAAAATATTCCAAACGCTTTTTTAAATATTATATTTCCAAGACTATATCACACATTTTTCCCTCAAAAAATTGTCACCAAATTATCTAATACTAATATTAAAATAGTTAATGTTTATATATAGGAAATAAAAAAACTAAATTAATCTTAATAAACATTAAAAAAATAACGATGAGACCCCACAATAAGAAAACAACAAATGCATTATCATATAAAGAACAAAAAACACTTTTTAGTAGCCTGTAAGATAAGCCACTTTTCTGATGAAAGAGTTTACCAATGGCGGACGGACGCAGGCTATGAAAACTATGAAAATGACTGCAATTACGTCACGTCTTGTTTACTCGAAATGTTTACGAGTGACAGACTAAATATTCATGATATTTGAGTCATGTTCGGTGCATCATATTTTCCCAGTCAGTCTGGGAACATGAGAATATAATAATAATTTACTTCAAAGTGTCTATAATGATCTATAAAACTTATAAAGTATATACCGTACATATAAATATAATAATCAAATTCTTCCCATATTCTTAAAGTGAGTGATAAAATATGACGTAGAGAAATTGACAAGAATATCATTATTTTTGACTACTTTTTAAATTTCATTAATTTAGGAATATATTCAAGTGAAAAATTTGGAGTGCAAACGTGATACGCAGGGCTGGTCGATTCACAAGGTAAACAAAGAATCTAAGGAAACGGGAAATTCAAAAAGAAACCCGGAAAGCCGTTCAAAAAGTCAGAATGAAGAGCTATGCATCCGCGAAATCTATATCATACAACATCATAAAAGTAAATCATCAAAAAAATATAACTAAAATATTTCAAGTCATTAAAAATATTTATGAAAGGATGATTCCTTTTTTATAAAAAATTGGAATGTAAAACAATTTATCAACGACAAACGACAAACTTTTGAGACCAAGTCGAAAATCAATCCTATGACAAGGAAGTTCCAAGAAATGTTTACTATAGAACGGTATGAAACCGAGGCTGAGCTGTACAAAATAAATTCTTGAATAAAAAATTTCATTTGGCCAGGTTAGTTTTGCCTTTCAATCGCTTGTGGTTTTAATACTAGACATGGGTCACCGAAGAAACATATCGTCATGAAAGGATCAGATAAAAGTTATTTCAGAAAAATGTGGTATCTACACACAACAGAAAACTGATTAGCACCTACACAAACATTTCCCTCGGTTTCTTAAAAATACGACAAGAAAAATAATACATTTTTCTAAAAACTTCACCAACCAGTTGTGACCGTCTTAGGTAAAATATTTACCGTCAGCTCTCTAAGTGAGAGAACAAATAATACTGATTAGTTTCATATACATATGAAATTTCTAAGATTTCAATCACGTCCCATATTTACTTTATATGAAAAATATATCTTATCGGGGGAACAAAAAAGCGAAAAAAGTACTAAAAACCATTCAGCTAACTAAAAATTTCCACACCTAAAATCTAACGATATGAGAAAGTAATAGAATGGAAATTAACTAAATGGCTAATTTTACCTCCCGAAATTTCGTTTTCTTCGTTCGTTTTTCCCCCGATAAATACAAGATTTGGACTCGATATACCAGTGTGTTGAGTAATGCGTACATTTGCCAAGTCCGAGAAGGAGAGAGAGTCGCATGGGAATTTTACAGATCTGAAATGCGAGTCTTGACAAGATCATCACAAATGGTAGGTTTTTCAATAGGTATCGATTACCCGTTTCAAATCTGACACCGGTTGTTTTCAGGCATGAAGTGAAATAGCCATGTGAACGGACTTCAAGAATAGAACGTATATACATACTTTTCATATAACAAACATAAAGAAATAAGGAACAAGAGACTTTAAAAAAAATTAAAATTATCCTTGATACAACTTAAATTTTAACAAGTTCATGAACATCAATATTAAGTCGAAGAAATTGTTTCTTGTACAAAACGTGTACACTTGAAAAAAGCCGTCCATCAACTTTTATTAAATTCCACTTCACAAAAAATGGAACACTTCTGAACACTTTGTTGTAAAGTCTTCTCTCAACAGTTCCCAGTCAAATAATGTGAAATGATAGAGTGTTGAGGATAAAGGACTTGTATTTGTGTATTTTGGGATAAAAGAACTTGTGCAAATAGAACATCTGCCTACATGTATTTCTTCGAAACATGCAAAACCCAACACACATAATCAGTGTCAAATCCAAACCTAGGTCAAGTTTCGTCATTCAAGCAACTATCCTCATTACTAATTTTATAAATTGCTAATTTCGAAAAAAACCTTTTTAGAAATCGTTTAAAATACAACCCAAATATTGCTTGGTTTCTCTAAACATATAAAATTGCACCTTTTCATAAAAACCTAATGCTAGGCCCTATTGTTGAAGAAATGTGATTGCACCCTATGTCTTTAAATTTTATTTTATTTAAAACGCTTTAAACTTGGGTCTATTCAGGGGTGCTGTTTTTTTCTCCAATGAACACTACCTTCATTTTCTAAAAAAGGTCCTGTAAAACGTGGTCAAATCGTTATGTCCTTTTGCGTTATCATCCTACCTTCCTTGAAACTAGGATTGGCAACTTTTCACAATCGAAAGCCACTCGTATGGTGTCAATCTCAGGAGTTTTAAAACCTCAACCACTAGACCATAGATCCTATATTTCAAAGAAAACGACAAAACTTCGATCAAGCCTTCGAATGTTGTCTACTTGTTTTAAATCAATTAAAAAGATTTTTACCCTATAGATTTCCATGAAAATTTTCTCGAAACATTAAATCTCTAGTACAAAATATGAAGCCTGAATCTTTTTGCTTTTGGGAATTGTAGATATATCTCGAATTCTCTGATTTAGTGAAAAATTTCTCAATAGCAACATAAGATTGGGCCTCGTATATAAATATTCAACGTTAACAAATAATCGTGCCCAATGAAACTCTTATAATTAATTCCTTATTAGTCAAATTGATCAAAAATCGCTAAAATAACTGATCGCAAAAGTTTCTGCCTTGAAAAGCGAGATTTACACGGTCCGATTTTCAGCTACGATATCATCTCATGACATGTGTTGGCTAATGTAAACGAATAGCCGATTTACGGTTTTTTTTTACGTCGTCGGACTCCTACGAAACTGAAAATGCCTGTGGCTGTGTACAGATTTTTCGACGTCGTAGCCGACAATCGCAGCGTGTAAACCTTGCTAAAGGTAATCAATCACTTGTTCTAAAAGTCAATACATGCCACATCTATGAAGATTTTCTAACCTTTTACCAATTATATTCACCGACTATAAATAAGCATCAGCGTTGGTCCTTGGGTCTTTCTGGTTCCTGAACCGGACGGTAAGGTACACAGCAAGCAGCTATAAATAAAAAGGAAGGGGATGAAATATCAGAGAGAGGAAGTATAAAAATGAATTGACGGCAGCCAGGCTACGTGTTAAAGCAGTTGTATGGAATAGATTAATGGCACAATGTTGGGAACCTTAAAGTTTTAAAATGTTTTGCGGGATTGATTTTTGAAAATCAGGGGCTTTCAAATAATTTTGCTGGAGTTATTTTAGCAAACAGGCCAAATTCCCGTAAAACTGTGATACGAGGGCCATTAATGTATTTTGAAACTCGTAGGTTCTTATGTTAACTGCTTTTATTCGATGTGATATGATAATCCTAAATCCATCATAATGTTACTAAGAACACTGAG
This sequence comes from Darlingtonia californica, assembly GCA_032270445.1. Taxonomy (NCBI): domain Eukaryota; kingdom Viridiplantae; phylum Streptophyta; class Magnoliopsida; order Ericales; family Sarraceniaceae; genus Darlingtonia; species Darlingtonia californica. The sequence goes on from JAUBWS010050478.1 coordinate 12,520, forward strand.
AATAGGCGTAACTACAACCTTCAACAAATGTAAACAAGACAACTTCTATTTTTAACCTACTTACTAGATTATCATTAGCCTACGAAATATTGTTTAACCTGTCATTTTAATAATTTTTTTATGTCTTTTCAGAACAGCTGTGTATCAATGCAAGATAACTTGTATTTCCCCCTTTCAAGGAAAACTCACTACAAAACTCTATTTTTTGCCTCTTTTTGGATACTTTTAGCCGAAACACTTTAAGCATGTTTCTTTTGCAAAACGTTTTTTTTACCTCTTAATAAATTTTAACTATTTTAAACTTCATGAGTAAGAAAACACATAGAAAGTATCAAAAACGTACATCCAATAAGACATAATGATGTAAATAAAATTGACTTTGTCAAAATTGTCATCATGTTACTGAAACATCGTTATGTTTCATAAGTGCGCTTTGTTTTGCGAAAGTGTTAATTTTTGCTATTTTTGCTTCCCCCAGAAATTTTCATATTTTTTGTTTTTTCTTGAATTTTTCGCCAAACGAGACCACCGCCTTTTTATTCAACGTTGTACTGCAAAAGTTGCTCAATGTTCATGGATGGGAAATTAGAGAATCATGGATTATATTTCAGATTATGTTTCTCTATTGTAATATCACCCGTGTGCAAAATCGTAAAAAACCCATGTGGAGGAGTGTTTTCTATTTAAAAGGCATGCAGTCACTCCTCCACATAGGGTTTTTATTAATTTCGTCCACTGGGAAAGACCAAGCCCTACAGATATCGTTAAACCGGCCGTTAGCATAGTGGTTAGAGCACGGCAGGTCCGGGTTCTATCCCAGGTCTAGTCATACCAAAGACTCTAAAAGTGGTGCTTGATGCCTCCTTGCTAAACACTCGGCAATATAAGGTGTGACTCAAGGGTAAGTGGAGTAATCCAGGGAAAGGAGTCGCGCCCTCCCCTACACCTCGGTGTAGTAGCTAATGAAAAAGGGAATCTTCGGGTAGCCCTCGACTCCGGTCAACCGACTTACTTACTTATCCATGGTATCGTATGACGTTAGATTTCACTTCAGAATCTCCAATATCCGAACAAACAAATCTTCAGAATTTTGCCTAAATTCATTTTGGTATCTTGATGGGTGAGAAAACAATATCTGCCTAAAGAACGGTGGCGGTAAAAAATATTTCAAGATACTTACCAAGGTGAAGGAAAAGAATAAGCCGACACCACCAGATACTGAAAGCGCTTTTTCTAAAGGTTCTCGTATCGAATCGTAGCAAGTTGTCTTTGTCACCTAAAGAAAAAAAAGAATAAGAAAAATATGGGCTTTGAAATATTAACAACAAACTTTAGATTAAATTCAAAAACAGCAAAAACTTTCAATAACAATTTGTACTAAAAATTGTACAAGTTGAAATTTCGCCAGGATTCCCTTGGGTTTTCTTCAGGTCCAATCCCTCGATAATGAAAGAAAAGCCCAGATGAGATTTGATGACCTCCTTACTGCAAACATCGTACTTCTTCAGGGTGTAGTTTTGTGACTTTTGGTATAAGCCATTAGTGTTGCTCAATCTAAACTCCCAACCTAGCTGGTAAGATACTCTTGTGTGGACGGGTATGAATATTCGCAAAAATCTAATTTCCAGGGAAGGGGGGGGGGGGGGAGTCTCAATGTCCGGGGGAGAGGAGGGATTGTAAAAATTAAAAAAATCACAACTATTTACGTCACAAGAGCGAAAGTGTTTCTTTTGTTTGAATCGTGCTTTTTACGACTCTGATTGGTTAAACGCAGAATTCTTTGAAGGAAAGTTGAAGTCAGACGTTTCAAATATCCATTCTTTGGGGGGGGTCGAGTGGGCGAAATCGTGAAAAACCCATACTCTCGTCTTGGTGATACCCCACTCTTTAAGATAAAAAAGGAATGGAAAATATTGGGGGGTGGAGGCAGAGACTGAGGTTAATTATCACCAAATGTTACAAAGATGTGTTAATATTTGAACAAAATTGGTCGGAAATAGAGAATCATATTATAAATTTGACCATGCTTCAGGTGCTAAAGAACAACGTGTTACTGTAATTTTTTGTATTTGCAATTGAAATCATGGATGGGCTTTTGTAAGAAATCTGACTCAAAGAAAAAGACAATTTCGAAAAAAAATTTTGCTCTTATTAAAAGTAGATTTTTACCATCAATTCAATACATATAGAACCTTGATATCCCGAAGGGAGCAACTAGTTTAAATGCATTCACAGAAAAATGTTAGCTGCCCCAGTTCACCACTCACATCTTTTTTTCTGAAACTGTTTGAAAGTGGGGGAAAGTGGTAAATTTGCTGTTTTGGTTAGCCACTTAAGTGCCAGTGGCAAACATATTTGTCATGGCATTTCAATTTTCTTCGGTCCTGGACCCTTGCGTAGTGAGTGGCCGAGGAGCTCCACGACCCATGCACCAGGTAGTGCATTGGTCAATCCCCGGATCCTAGATTACTTGACAAACACAAAACCAATTAACTAACTAGGTGTAAAAATTTAAGTAATTTTGGTATAAATGACCTTAAATCTTTTTGCCATATCTTTAGACTGGAGTATAATTTTAACTTGAAACTTTCACAAGTTGTTTATCTGATTATATTTGCATTAAATATCAATATTTTTATGATGGCGTAATTTTTCCATTATGGAAACAAAATTTTTGACATTTTTGGCACGCTGTAGCTCTTCAGGGTTTGAGTTTTAAGTAAATCTGATGAAATTTGTATGAAAGTATTGTTTCTATGCTACTCAAAGATCAAAACAAATTTGAAAAATCATTTCCAAATTAAAAGATACGCTCTTTGAAGAGTCTTTAAAAATAAAAAATAAATTTTTATGACGTCAGCAAGTTTCCATGGCAACGAAAAAAAATTTAATGTCAAATTTTTGCTACGCTTATGGTAAAACAACTCTATACCAAATTTTAGGTTTCTAGCATTTGTGTTTATTGAAAAAAATAGAGGGGATAAACAGGCCTGAAATTGAAATTAAAAATAAAGCAACTTACTGTTTCATTTTTACATGCTTCCTTCAAACCACAACAATTAAAACGTTGCTCAATAACTTTAACTTGTGCTTTTTCCTTCTCCCATGCTTTTTTTATCAACTCATACCTCTGGTCTTCAGTAACTGCTAAAGCTGCAACTGAGAATGCCAACAGCAAAATAAATAACAAACTCATAATAATCATGTACTGTTATGAAAATATTGTCAAAGAAATCTTTTTAGCAAATAAATAAGCATAAAGGTTATATAGGCATTATATACTAAGAATGACGGTCCAAAAATCAAGCAAATCTAAAATACATACCCAAGGCCTGGGAGGTATAAATTTGGAATATTATAGAAGGCACACTCCATTAGGCCAAAATCGTTACCCTACGTATAACGAGGTTGAGGAAAAAACCCACGCTTGTACAAAAAAGAAAAAGTATTCCACACTAATTCCATTTTGTTGGATAATGGTACAGCTAATTGAATATGAAAAGATACAAAGAAAAGAATAATTTGATTGTGTTTGATTGCACCAATCAATCCAATAATTGCAATCAATAACAAAAATACACCACAGGCAATAACACCTCCAAGAGCTGGTAATGACACCAGCATTGCTTGTTTCTTCCCATAAGCTGCAACACCAATCAAAATCAAACCAATGAACTATGGAAAAGACATAGGTAAATCAATTTTCGAGGGTGATCAATCGCGCAGACATATAACAAAATTTATGGAATATTGCACAGGCAAAAGGTTCTTTTTACCTTCAAATTAGCAAATCGGAAAACCTGGATCAGATTCATACTTCGGGTATGAATTTAATTCAAAAATTTGCATGCGCTTTTATATATTCTTTAATGACAAAACTGCCAGATTGATTCTACCAGACAGCACTGGACCAAATTGTCAAGCTTTTTTCTGTGTCGATATATATTTTATTAGACATTCCACAGGAAAAGGGAGTTATCACTGGTAATTTGTTTACCAGTAAATTATCAGTACTTACTGTAATTTCTCCCCCCCCCCCCCCACCCCCAGCGTGACCTAATTATTGAATTGCCCCTTTACGTAAAAGTTTCTGCCCTTAAAGTATTAAATGGAACTTGAATTTTGAACTTCAGGTGAATTTGAAAAAAAAATTGAAACCCTCTTAAATATTTTTCAAGTGGTGTAATTTTTCAAGTGGTGTAATTTTTCAAGTGGTGTAATTTTTCAAGTGGTGTAATTTTTCAA
>JAUBWS010050489.1:0-18239 GCA_032270445.1 Darlingtonia californica
ATGTTTTGGAAAAATAAAAAGGACATTGTTCAAAGGCAAGTTGCAACTTGTACTTAAACTTATTGAAAATAGATATCTCGGATCGGATCCTTCCGGATCACAATATGAATACATTCTACGCATGCACGGACCAAAACCCCATCTGATCCAAGTAAGTAGAAATCCAGATTAAAGTGTGATACAGGTTATTCTAGCAAATAAGTTTCCTCGTTTTACTTATCCTAGTGCTCGTCTTGTTACATCAGTTCTTATTTTTTCAGAAATTTTGCAAATCGGATCTAGCGATAGAATGCATGTACTAGCAATACCTGATTTTCCTGAGAATTCTTTTAAATTTTAGATTTAATTTCAAATTGACGAAAGATTATGGATATTTTTTCCAATTCATCATGGATACTTTATAGTTCAGAAAATTTTGAACTGTATAATGTCTCTTTGATAAACTGGATTAAGGTTATGTACCATGAGTAATGCTATAAGAGTTTGAAGTGGGATAATCCGGGGATGGAAAACGTTTTAAAGATCAATGACATGGATGTTGGGATATGTTAGAGCAATTTAGTTACCTCACAGACTTACATAGAAGGTCCTATTGTATTGATGAAGGCCAGGGTGATTTGATAGTATAAGATCAATACATGAACCATCCCGATCAATTCTGAAGAGGGATAAAAGTTAAGAACAGTTGCAAAAAGTTGGCCTGAAAGCATCATTATTTCTGAAATATTAGTTACCTCGCAGACTTACATAGAAGGATGGAATTTAGATCATTACATGGTGACAAAGTTATTATCTGGTGAGTTTTGGGCCTGCTTCAAGGAAGTGCCATATGAAAAGATCACTACAGTAACTAACTTCGTTTTATGAAAAATGAGCTCCGCCTCTTTATTTTTAGATATTTGAAGAAATCACTCAAACATTATTGGATGACTGCATCCAGAAATGCAACAAAAAACGAAAACACTATGCAGAATGTGAGGAGAGACAAGCTTCAGCTTCTTACCTTGTTATATCCTCCCTTTTGTGTTCCCTTAAGCCAAATAGTCTCGTGCTCATATGAACATATTTGGCAACAATTCAAAAAATTATCGGCGAAAATTCTTGTGTGCCTACAACCTCTGGTCACTTTGTCATACGAAGACACACATCATCTTTAGCTATATATTTTTGAGTACTTAGGTAGACCTTTTTGCTTGGAACTTATCACCGATAGTACTTTCGTCCAGCTAGCGTACAAATTTGATGCCTGGCATACCATTTTGAATCTGAAGTGCTTGATTTTCGTTACCCTGAGGTTGGAGATATAGAGCACTTTCAATTCAAGATGCCTTTGAATCTTAAACGCAATCAGTCACAAGAGTAAGAAAAGCTCGAACTAAAGGGTGGCTTGAAGATAAGTTAGTTTTGCTTGACATTAAACGACCTTTCACAATGGCGTGGTCCCAACGTACAAAACCTCGAAAGTGTGATACTTTTGACACCAACGTGTGGCGAACTAAGCCTTAAGCTTTCATAAACAATACATTTAACTTAAACTTTCAAATTCGAAACACGTTTTTACGACAGCGGAAAAAGAAAAATATAGTGAGTTTTCGGTAGAAAGATCGCTTCAAGCTCTACATTTTAGAGTATCCAGACGTTAGAAGTGGGTGACAAAAGTACCACATTTTTATTTCTTTTTATTTTCATACCTTCTGACTTTGTGCTAACCCCATACTCTTTGCTCGGGTATCGCTTCTTGAATGAAATAGAGAAAGAGAAAATTTCAGCCTGTTAGCAAGAAATGTCTAATCAATATCACTAGAGCATAGAAGAACTTTCATGCGTCTTATTCTTGACTAGCTTGACTAGCAGAAGACGTCTTTTTAACGTACATTCCTAAAGCCTATGGAACGTCAACAAACCTTCTTTCTGTTAGGAATAGAAAACTATACAGCTTATTCAGAATTTAAGTGTGATTATTATGGCCAAGTACAAATTGCATATTGCATAATGCATAATACATAATGCATAATGCATAAAATTTGAAATATCTAAAAAACTGCATATGTTAATAACTTCAAACTTTGTGCAGCACTTTGTCATACCATTGTAAGTTCATTCTGAAAATTTCAGTTCTGCCACCTGTTTGGTTTGTATTTTACAGAACAAAACCTAAAATCTGCAATAACTTTGCATCTATCAGTTGTTTTGACTTGAAATTTTGTTGATAGGTAGATATTACTTAGAGTAACTTAAGAAAATAATACTATATGTTCAATATGTATTTTGCATTATGCAATATGCAATTTGTACTTGGCTGATTATTATTTGTGTGTTTATAACAGACTTTCAAAGATATTGTAATATAAAACAAAACTTTAAATTAATTATTTACTAGATGTATAATAGTGTTTTATTTGGAAAGTAGATGCTATTTTAAAAGAAACTTTTATTTTTCCTTCTTCTCCTCGCGTTAAAGTATTACTACCTAACCTTTTAATGGGTTGATTTGCATTGATTTACGCTTGCGAAGCAGACGCAACGCAGACACAAATTCGATTAAAACCTGATTTACACTTATTTCCGTCTCCGTCTTATTCATTCCGGAAGTTTTTAGAGCAATAGCATTTGAATAGAAGTGAAGCAAACGCAGACACGAGATATCAAAATTTGTTGATATCTCGTGTGAATGAAATATTTATTTGCCAAAGAAAATAACAAAATAGCTAAAATACAGTAAAAAATCACTATGGCTAGGAGACCCTCGCAATAGTAAAACTAAACAGAGGCGAGGGCCACCGTTGCTTGCTTTATTGTGCTTTATTGGGATTAAATTTCGCGGGGAATAAATTTCGCGGATGGATTTATCTCCGAAATTTAGATATTTCGTGGGGATTTGATTTCACGGATGGTAAAACCTAATATTTGATGAGATTTTTTTCACTATCTTTTAATTGCAGAGTTGGGATATGACCCATTAAAATACTTTATTGGGTTTTAATTGCTTCAAGATTAAAATACAAGTTATTCTATACTTTAGTATATACTGTACCCAACATGATATTTGAGAAAAACTTACAATTTTCGCGGATCACAACTTTTTTATAATTTTCGCGGGTATCTATTTTCGTCGATATCTACGGTGCAAATATTTTGCGGAATCAAAATTCGCGGAAATTCATGGATTTGGTCAAAAACTGCAAAATTCGTGAAATGTTATCCCCGCGAAATTTAATCCCAATGAAATATTCCATTTCCATTGTTCCATTGTATTTCCTAGTCGTACTTGTATATACGTTGTGCCTGCTTCATGTTTAAGAACAATCTGCCCTCTCCCCCCACTTAGGCCGAATAAGGTTAAAACAGTTGTGGAGCAGTCTTTTATCGTCAGATGCATACTACTAACTTGGAGTTAAAACTTGTCAATGTTTTTTTCTGCAAGGAAAAAGGACAAAATATGACGGAGAACATTAACGGAATAAAAACATTGGAAGAGCATCTTGAGGCTATTGATGATCCAATAGCCAAAAAAGATCTTGTTATTCTATTTATAAGTAGTCTGCCAGATGATTACAATCACCTGATTACTGCATTTGATGATTATTTTACATGGGACTACGTAAGGGATAGATTGATTCATGAAAGTGAAATAATGAACTCTAAGATGAAACCAAAGTTCTGTTGGTGCATTGCTGACGTCGAAATCAGACAAAAATGTCATCATTGTAAGAAATTCGGGTACTTTTCCCGCGACTGCTTCAAAAAGAAAAATGATCAAACGCGTAAATAATCTAATAATGCGAATTTAACAACTGGCAATACAGAAAATTGCTTAGATGAAATTGCTTTAAAATCCTCCAACAACAGCGAGGGTGTAGAATGGTGGATGGACACTGGTGCATTCCAACACATGACTTCCGACAATACAGGCCTTACCAATTATTCAGAGTTTGAAACACCGTCAAATGTCAAGCTTGCTGATCAAAGCATTTTACATGCATTTGGAAAAGGCGACGCCCACTTGACCATCTTTGACGGAGATCAACGTATCAAGATTGTATTGAAGGATGTACTGTTCTTACCGAAGCTTCGAAACAAACTGTTCTCTATATACCCACTGTAGCTCAAAAAAGAAAAGTCGAAAACTATGACAACGCTACTCGAGTTAATTCATATTGACGTTTGTGAACTGATGGATGTACCTTCAGTGTGAGGTCTCAGGTATTTTGTTACATTCAATGATGATCGATCACTCAAGGTATGTTACGGCATACATGGTAAGAAAAAGTCTTTGATAAGTTTAAGGAATATGTTAAACTTGTCAAAAACCGAACTGGTCTGACAGTCAAAAGAATCCACATTGGCAATGATACCGTAAAGAGACTTCGATCCGATCCGATCCGATCCGACAAGGGTGGTGAGTACATGTCAAAAGAGTTTAATGAGTATTGTGTGGAGCAAGGTATCCAACGCAAGCCAACTATACCATATTACCCACAACAAACGGGGTTGCTGAAAGAATGAACTGCACTATTTTGGGCCGAGGTTGTATCAACTGCTGTTTACGTTAGAAATTGTAGTCCAACTGCCGTGCTGAAGAATGTTACGCCCTACAAGCGCTATTACGGTGACAAGCCTGATGTAAGCAACTGGAAGGTGTTTGGTTGCAACGCTAATTCCTATGCTATGCTATGCTAAACGGAAAAGGTAAATTTGATAAGAAGTCCCCATGGGATATTGTAATGGAAATGAATACAAGTTTACAATCCAGAGACACAGAAAATGCTTAAGAAGCCATGATGTAATTTTTGTGGAAAACCGATTTGATCTAGCGAGAGCAGATAATAAAGAAGATACGATTTTTTACTGGCAAGTTTGAAGCTACGGAATCCGATGATGAAAACCACGACGATGACCCAACAGGTGCAGAAAACTTAGCCTATCCACAACCACAATAAAATGCAGAGGAACAACCAACCTGTGATGCTGATCCGTGCAGATATTACAAACGTTTTTTTAAAGATAACAAAGAATGTGTCATCATTGTAGAAGTTTACGCATATATTTGACGTCATCTTCACGAACGGACATGTTTTAAGTTTTCAAAAAGTGAAGAAATCATACTAGAGAGTGAAAGTCTGAGTTACTACAAAGAATTGGACCAGTTTTCAGCAACAAAATGTTACGTTTTTGAACACGAAGCGCTCAGCTACTCGAAATGCAGGAGAAAAGTACACTACGAATGTTCACAGTTACCACCTTATCAGATTTATGTATTTCTCTCCACTCACCGACTGTAAATTTGTATGCAATAATTGTGTTTTGGTACCACCATACATACGCTGCTTAAAAAGCAACTATAAAATAAAAGCACGAGAAACCATAAAGCAAAAACACCAAGAAATATTAAAGTTGAAGAACCAAGACGAAAAGAAACTAGAAAGTACTAACAAAGAAAAATTGACAACGCTGGTGAGGATGGTGAACAGAATACAATGCCAGTTACAAGAACAGAAGACAGAATTAGGAGAGAGGATCACGAACAGTTACGCGGGAGAAAAACGAACAAAATCAAAAACATCAAGAATATCATCCGAGAAACAAAGCAAGAAGAGAAAAAGAAGAACAAGAACTGAAGAAGAGAGAAAAATGAATCATTATACACAACGCTCAAGAGAGTCGGAAACTGGTAGTGAAAAAGCTAAAGAAGTATGATGAGGATTTCGTATGAATTATAATGAAAGACATGAAAGCTAAAATAAAAATGCTGGATAGCATCACAAGGCTAGGAGCTCGTTTTCCAACGAAATCAAGACCGATGAAAGTAGTATTTTCATCCAAAGAATACAAAGAAGAAGTGTTGAAACACCTAAAACATCTGAAAGGGAATTCGCACAAAAAGGTTGACTTATTTTCGATGACGTCAGCATTTATTCAAACAACAAATTTTTAACAAAAATATGCTGACGTCATTAAAAATTGATCAAATTTTTTGTGCCAAATTGGTCTCTTTAGTGTGAATAGTGAATAGGTGACGAGTTATTAAGAATTTAATATTTATGACGTCATCAAAATTGACTTCACAAACCAGTTTTTCGTTAATATTTTAACTTAGGCATAATTTTTCATCACGGCGCAACCTAGACAGTTATCAGTTAAGTATCATCTTTCTTAAAGGTATATACCGACTTTGGTGGATGAGTGGAATTTGTGGGAAATAGTTACGATAACTTTTGGACGTGCCGTGACTTGCCTGAGATGCTCATTGAGTACAGGTGTTTATGTTTAATGAACTGCCGACTACATTATGTTATCTCATATTTCATAGTCTAGAAAAGCTGTGTAAGTAAGTTAGTAAGTAAGTACTGTGAGTGTAGTCACTCTGTACTGAAATAACCGCTAATTTTTATCATACATAAAATTTTGTTTGAACTCTCTTTTGTGCTATCTGAAGTTCTAAGGTTCTAAAGAAGGAGTCCAAGTTGCTGCGAAAGATGTATATAAACAAGAAACTTTTAAAGTTTCTTTTAATTTGTGGAATTGGTATTATTAGTCTTTTATGCTTATTCGGTGTTTCTCCAATGGTTATTTGTTATCTACTTAGTTACATTTTTTGTTAATACTTTCATTTACATTAACATAGTTTGAAATAAAAATGCTGTTTTTCTGTTTTCCTGCCTTCCCTTTTTCAGACTAGCCTATTTGGAAATAGAGCTTTTTATCAAGCAAGCACCAAAACTATTTAAAATGAATTAAACTTCAAAAGCATAAATGTTCTTCTTAGGATGAATTTCATTTTACTGAGGACTTCTGTGTCAATAAAAGAACAATGAATTTTGTAACAAATCGTAGGTTGAAGTGGTAGGTCGGTGAAATAAGTTTGGCGCTTTTTCAATCCTACTTAGCGTATCGGTTCCAAAATTGATGGATTATAATAACTAAAAACGTGAGAAATCGAGACAAAATCACATCATTCTTCACCAGTCACGGCGAGTTTTAGCAGAGAGGACGCCAACGTCATTGAGACATTGGGAAAATGGTTTGAATTTTAACGTTTTGGGATGAAATACCGGGTGACGCAAAAAAAATTCACTTGTTTGATTAAGCCTAGAGCACAAGCTAATGCAAGTATAACTCAACTTTCAAGTTAATTAGATTGAGAAAGGCCTAACATAAATTTTGATATATCATAATTGAAGTTTAGTGGACATCCGTGTATGAAAACGTCCATTCAATTCTAAATCAATTTTCAATTTCAATAGTTTTTCATTTTATCAAAAAATTAAAAATACAGTTTTTAGCCTTGTGACGTCACTTTTTAAGTCAGGTGACTTCACTTTAAGGTACAGAGGACGTGGACCAAATGTCAATTCAACATAAATAGACTAAAAATGATTTTTAACAATACAATGTGACTGCTTTAAAATTGAGTAATAAAAGTATGCATGTAGTTTACAGGTATTCCTTTCGGTTAGCTTCAAGCTATTGAGCAAGCTTAATAAAAGTTTTTATCATTTAATAACGGAAATTGTTAATGATTTTTGTGCATTTGTTTTCTCTTTACTTTGTCTTTCTCTTTGTCTTTGTTTTCTCCCGCTGCCGCTTACAAATTCAGAAACTTTCGATGTTTATTGGAACAATAGACTAATTTTATTCAATCGAACTGAGAGAGCGAACAAGAGTGAACATTCTTCCGTTAAACTCAAAGCCTGCGAATACTCAAAATACTTGGGAAGGTAAGGTAGTGACGTAGTGACGGCAGATGAAACGAGAAACCAGAGATGGGTAAAGACGATATGCTGTTAATTGGAGCTAATGGGTTGATATTCTATGACCAAGGAGGAAGGGCGAGGTAAGAATCCCCTACCAAATATATCAAGCTTACGAATGCAATAGAGTTTTAATTTCATCCCTGTTTTGCCAACATTTTGTTGGCTTTTTCATAAGACACACACAAAGATTAATCAAATCAAATTTGCTTTTTGTTAAATTTTGACCACCAATTTTTATAGGAACCGACTTTTGGAAACTAGACCTCATGAAGATAGTCATTGAGCAAGACAATTAAATACACTGGAGATCCTTCGACGGTATTGACACGCCATCAAATTCTTAAAACCAACCAAGCCACGGAGAATTACGAACAAGGGCGTGTGTAAAACTAGACAAACTGTATTTTCAGAAAGAACGATTGTAAACCCATAAGAAAAGGTAGCTTTTTATCATCACATTCCTTTTTACAGTCGTTAGAAGAAGCATTTTTCTGCGTGATTTCTAGGCGAAATCCTCCGAGACCTACCGATTGTCAGACGCCAGAGCTGTGCAAATATGATAGATGTCAGAAATGCACTGATAGATGATATGCAGGAGTATTCCGGTTGACATTTAAAAACAACTTTTCTAGATAAATTTCATGTTAACTTTAGTATGTATTTTTTCACTCTATATTTATCAACTATTCTTATTATGACTAAAAACGTTATCAACCATAATCTCATGTTAGTTTATCGTTAAGCGCAAAACGTTAGAACACTTCATTTTTTGCTTACTTCCTTTTTCCCGATAAATGTACCTTTGTATCAGAGTCTTCTCACGCGGATAAGCAACGTAAGCAATTTATAATTATGCTGTACAGTCTAAATAAATGGAACTTAAATACGTGCAATTACAACTGTTTCTCTTCGAAAGATAATATAGCCTGTGTATTAAACTGATTAGCGCTCTTTTGCTTTCTTTGGTTTAAAGATGTGTAAAACTCAGTAGATCAAAACCAAAAATACGGGGAATGCACAGCAGCGACTAATTGATAAGATTTTTGAATATGTAACTAAAAAATGATAAGGCACTGCTTCAAATTTTGTATGTTTTCCTATGAATAATTTGTTTTCGACGCAAGGACGGATTTATACGCGTCCGTATGTTTTTAAAGTAGCACGATTTTCCAAATCCTTCTAGACTAACACATGATGCCTTTAAAATGTTTTAATATGTTTTGTGAAGTTCTTCGTTATCGACCAATAGGATATTTCTTTTATTCAATCTTGTCTAACCGACCCTTATTCTCAATTTTCATGGCGTCAAAGCCGTGAGATTTCTAAAAAACAACAGTTTCATTAATAGAAACGAAAGATGTCACTGCCCGAAATATTTTTACTCTAAGTCGATCTTCATGGACGTCTTTTGTACTTAAAAACGATGTCACGTTACTAGTGAGTGACGTCACATGACTCAGAAATCAATTTCCAATTAGTTGCAACATTCAATTTTCAATTTTCAAAAAATTGATAATTGATTTAGAAATGAATGGACGTTCTCATACACGGATGAGTGGAATATTTATTGACTTATGGCGTTTTAACGTTAAAAAATACTTTTGAAAATTATCAAAAGTGGGCAAAAAACGGCTTATTGAATTATGCTTGTTAACTCTCTTGTAATGCAAAGAATTCATTTATTAGAATTGTTTTTACGTTCTCGTTAACAGCTTATGGGAATGATAAAATATTCTAAATGCAATTTAATCAAAGAATAGAAATTCAACTTATGATGGTAAAAATAACTTTCTCCTAACAATGCCTTCATTAAAGAAAGGCCAGCGAGTATATGGTTCCATTGAATATGCCAGGACTGAAAATGGCACGATAAGAAGACTATCACCAACAACAGAATAATTTCACGAGCCTTTCATTGCGTTTGATAAAATTGCTTTCTCCTGTAATTATTGCGTATTTCAATACTTTATTCAATAAAAACTAATTGAAATGTAATAGGCCATTTTTTGCCTAGTTCTGATGGTTTTTTCAAAGTGTTTTCAAATTTTAAAATGCCATAACTCGATTGATGTCAGGGGCGGATAGAGACTATGTGAAAGTTGTGATTTCACACAGTTAAGATGTCAAAAAGTACCAAAATCGGGAAACTTTTATAGACATTTCGGGAAGAATCGGGGAAATTTAATCAGAAAATCGGAAATATTCGGGATTAATTTAATTAATTTATTAAGATTAATAAAATTGGGCCTTTCTCAATCTAATAAACCTGAAACTTGACTTTCATTCCGTTAGCCTGTACTCTATGCTTAACCAAACAAGCGAACTTTTCTTTGGGTCACTCGGTATATTTTTTCATAAATGCAGTACAAATATGGTCTTCTGTAAAATAGATACGAACAATCTTTCTTTTTTTCGATTCAAATAAATTTGAAGTTTCAGAGAGAACGACGTTGCCGATGTCAATACAACTTCATAACAATTCTTTAAAAGTCGTCTTTAATCTCTAACAAAACTCCGGATTTTATTGAGTTTGAGAATATAACGTCACAAGAAAATTGATGACGTCAGATCAGACTGCTTTTAATGATGCATGACAACTATTAGTTTCATTTTCATTTTTCTTGCAAGATTGGATCCCAAAAAATTATTGCGAAAAACAGACTAGCAAGCTAGTCTGTTTGTGAAACTACTCTAAATACACAAAAAGAGCGTACTTTAAAACTTGTGCAAAGAAATTCCGGGGAACAGTTCAAAAATCCGCGGTTACCTAAAGGAAACACTTATCTTGTGTATCTGAATTTTTTTTATGAAAGATCACAGAAGTGGCACGCAATTTTCTTCACTTCACTTCATGTCACCAGTATTAACAACTTTCAGTTTCTCCTTGATCATAATTTGTTAGCAAAATTTTTACAGTCAAAAAAAAAAGAAAAGAACACTCTTAATCCTATATTTATCCCCCGTTTGCGTTATAAAAAGCTCGTGGAAAAATAAGGTTAGTCTTTTCACCCCGTACTGACCTTAGTGATGGACGGGGACAAGTTGCTAGACATTTTAAAATCCACCCTGAAAGGGACTGCTGAAAGTGAAAAAGCTATACTCTGTGGCGGGCTTTTTTTCAATAAAACTCCATTTAAACTTGAAAAAATATACCCTACGTTAGACTTTTTCAGAAATAATCCCTACTTGCGACTGAATTTTGCGGATTTGTCGGCCTTGTGTGGGACTTGATGAGTTTAAAAAAGGTACTCTGACCAGCGGCACGTCGCTGGATCCGATTATGGTTAAGTACATCCCCCTGAAATAAAAGAAGCCAATAAATCTTTAAAGAAATTCATAAATCCCAAAATAATCATATAAATCCAAAAATAAAAAAATCCCAAAAATCCGAAAAAATTCAAAAATCTCAGGAAATCTCATGAATCAATCAGTTCAATCCCAAAAAGTCTGTCGGTCTCGTACGTTATATTTTGTATTGATTTACCTTTCGAGTGCAGGGACTTAATTTCTTCACGTCCACCTCAAGAAATCGTTTAGTTTTTTAATCTCAATTTTAAATTTTACGATTTTAGTCGCTTTTTCCATAGATTAAATCTATGCTGGTTCTGTGCATCGAATTTTACAGGTTTTAAATTAATATTAATTAATAAAGAAATCAATATTTTACGGAGTTGTATGATATTCGGATATTTTCCGTACAACACTGATATTATTATTATTACTATTATTGTTATTATATGATTATATACCCAGCATAGCCTCTTCAGTTCTTCATGAACTGCTATTAATGAGGTTCCTGCTTTTCTTGAAACACCCCAGGGTACCATGCAGAATTAAAAATGACTGGTGAAATTCACTACCGAAAGCCTCGCAAGAGGGATTCGAACTCGGAACCCCCGTTCAGGTGCTAGCGCCTTAACCACTCGGCCACGGCTCCACTTGTCAGTAGTTGTCAGTAGCATTTGTTATACCTTGTTGTCAGTTTACATTTACGGGAAGGTGTTCCTGACAACTGTTCCTACAACAACGTAAAACAGTGGTACTCGTGATACTTTTGTACAACTTCGGGCGATATCTCCTGAAACTTTCCGTACAGCCTCGTAAAACTCCCAACACCTAGGCTGAAATTCTTTCCGTACAAAATCGTTAAACTCCTTCCAAGTGGAGTTACATTTTCCCGTACAACACCGTTAAACACTTTATAACTGGGGTAAAATTTAATTAAAACTCGTGACAACGAGAAGGACTGGGAACAAATGCTCTCTAATGCACGTATTTTTTTTAACGAATTTCAAATCGATATTGCCGCAGATGAATAGTGTTTAGGTTTATTATGGAGAAACTACTCTAGAGTACCGAATAATCGGGGGGTTTGGAATAATGGTGGGGGGGGGGGGGGGGGGGGAGGGCGGGTTAACGACGGAAAAATCTTTTTGGTACAAATATATTACAGGAAGAAAAAAATGCTGTCATATACTTCAGACTCACAAGTTTCACAAGTTTTCTCTAATGATATAAAATTGTATGGATGTGAATTCAAGTCTCATGCTGAATTTTTTTCGTTTTTTTATGCGTTTTTAATGAATTTCGTGCAGATCTGCACGCATATTCGAGTTGGTTTCGAATTTGAATTGTAAAAGTCTTTGAAATTAATAATAGTGTAATGTAGTAATATATTCTGAAGCAAAAAAAAACATCTTCTAAGAATGACAAATTAGAAAAATAATTTTATTAAATACTTAAATAAAGAACATACGTACTAGTAATTACATAGTTTTGAGATATTTGGGATTAATTGGCCAAAGTTACAGAACTGCCCGAACTTTTTGGCCTTTTTGCCTTTTTGGCCTTGCACCGGGTCTACCGGCACTTGGTTCTTAACTGAATATATGAATATCAATTATTAATGCAAGATTACAAATTTTTATTGTATATCTTCCTCAATTTTAGCTTGAAAATTTTCATAGATTTTTAACAGCTCTGATGATTATATAAATAAAAGCTTTTGCTTAAAATTTTTAAAATGTGTAAATTTTTACTTGGTACAATGCATTAAAACAATGACATACCTTAAGAGAATTAATTTTCGCGAATTTCGTCCAACTTCGAATATGCCTTCGCATGTTCTAAATTTGTCGGATTTTAAGGTAAAACACGTTCTTAGATTGTTCTTAGTTATAGCAAAAAACAGGTTGAAATCATTAAATTTAAACATTTTTTTGCCCGCAGCCATAACTCCGGATTGGCTTACGCTAGAAACTTAAACTTTGGTATGTAGGTAGCCCTCAATATGACAACTAAAAAATTCATGCTGAATAAACAATGGTTGCTATGGTTACCGGATGATGTCATCACAGATGTCGATTTTTTGAAATTAAGTTTAACTTTTTTTACAGGACTATGTCTCCCGAAATAATTGACATTTTCAATTCTGTTTTTATTTTCTGATAGTCAAAAGAAAGACCCTTCGTAAATATGTCATCAAATTTTATAAATATTAAGTGCTTGCTGAGGCACTACGGGGCGCCAAAACTGCCACAAATTGTCCCCGCCGCCATTTTGAAATTATGACGTCATCATAATATTTTTTGTATTCAGCATGATTTTTCTATTAACCCTATCTCAGATGGGGGGGGGGGGGGGGGGCTTTTTGCCCCCCTTGTATTCATCTTAAAATAACGTTTTTTCCACGTAAGCTACGGTCCTGAAATTTTCAGTAGCTTCCTAACTTTTAGTAAGACAAATGTTTTTGAAAAAAAAAATTAAAAAAGGCACCATCTTGAATAATGACGCCATCATTCAAGTATGGTAATAATTTAAAAAAAAAAATTTTTAATTTAGTCATTCATTTAACCTTTAGAAGTGCTTTACTTGATAGTTTCAATGAGTTGAAGTTATAATAATTACTTGATAATATTTTCGTGACGTCATCATAGGCGTGTGATAACGTCATTTTTTCGTTTTTGTGACGTTTTCGTGACGTCATCAACTAATATTTATTTTAAAAATTCTTTTCAACTTGTAATTAGTCAAAGATCAATTCTGCCAAGTTTCATTAGTTTTGAATCACGAGAACTGATTTTATAGCATTTTTTCGGCAGCGGGCCAAAAAGCCCCCCCCCCCCCGCCTGTTGGAAGTTCAAAAAAGCCCGCCTGAGTTAGGGTTAAATTGAACAACCTGTGAAAGTTTCAAGTTAATATCACTATCCTATCAAAAGTTATTAGTAGTTGAATTTCTGACCATTTTATATTGGAAAAAGTTGTAAGTTGACATCTTGTGTTACATAATTGCGCATAATTATTGATGTAATTGAGATAATTACTTCGAATTTTCAAAAAATGTATGTTTGTTAATTGTAGCAAAATTTCATATACATAGCATTACTATTTTTTGAGTTTAAAAAAAAATTTCGGCAGCGGGAAAAAAGCCCTTCCCTCACCTTGGGTATAATAGGGTTAAAGGGCTGTATTTAATCCAAAGTAGAACCTATAGAAAAATAGTTACATCTTGAAGTCAGCTAAGAAAGTTTTTTGAAGCTCATGTTATATATAGAAATTTTACTTCTTCAATTCAAGATTTTCTAAACTACTTTTTGTGTAGTATTATTCCACTCTAATTGCCTTTTAATGGAGCCATCAATTTCCAATGGTTTTTTGAAGCTCATGATACAAATAGAAATTTTTCTTCTTCAATTCAAGATTTTCTAAATTATTTTTTGTGTAATATTATCCCACTCTAAATGACCTTTTAAGCGAGTCGTCATTTTTCAATGAGTGGGAATTATAAGGAAAACAAACAAATGCATTTACTGACAACCTCTTTGAGACAGAGTTCAGTGCAAAATCCATATTTCAAAATTATTTTATAATCCTAATGTTCCCTACTTACATAGCTCACTTCAAGATGAGCTGCACGAATACATTCTTTTAAAATCCAGAATCACAAGATTTATAATCCAGAGTTTTATAACGTAGTCCGATTCTGTTGGAAGAATTGGTTTTGTTGCCCAGGTAAAATGAGCCTGCAGACTTCTTACGTTGAAATGTTTGTCGACAATACCGTTGAAATGTTCTGCTTGCCAGACAGTAAATAAATGGATTAATGCAGGAGTTACTGCAGCGAAGAAGCACGCAGAATTGCGAATATGGAGAATTCCAGGCAAGATCTTTATTGTTTGTTATAATCAAGGACAGCAGAAACATCACATGGTTCGGTACGATGCATATAAGGAAGAAGATGACGACGTAACTCATTGTGTGCATTGTTTTTGATGTGGTTCCAAGAAAGGTCTTACGTGATGGGTCCTGTTGTATTCCTTGGGAAGAATCACTTATTGACCTTAAACGTTTCTTGATATGATTGTGTATTTGGAAGAAGCAGATTATCATCACAACTAAAGGTACAACAGTGTCGAACAAGGTGAACGTTGTGTAAAGAACTTCATTGTTAAAATCCATCCGATGGACTAATTTGCAGTAATGCCCAATTGTAGGATCAACATCACTATATTCAGTTATATGGAAGCTTGGGATTGACAAAGCAATGACCAGCAGTGTGATGAATACTATGACACCAAGGCTTTTATAAAGTGGTGTTTTGACAAGGTCAGTGTCTGGTGAAAAGATGGCCCGTTTCCTTTCAAGGTAGATCACCATCAGTAAGAAAACAGAGGCATCTAGCAAGAGGAACAGTAGAATATTGCCTGTCAGAAACTTGCACAAAAGATCCCCTGCTGTACCACTTGGGTGTGACAGAACACCTGGCACATAGGTCAGCAATGTGATACAGGAGAGTAAAAAATCCGTTATCGCCAGAGCAACTACAAAAATGTTGAAAGGTTTGTATTTGTCTATGTTTTTACATTTGAATACAACAATGATCACAATGCTATTACCAATTATTCCAATGACAAAAATAATGATGCACCAAACTAACTTCCAAGCCCCATGTTTTTCCAACTCCATTTTGTGGATTGAGATATTTACAAGTAACTAATCTGTTGCTGTTTCCAATTCTACCCAGCAAAATCGTGGTGTACCTATACCTCGATCAAAAGTGTATAATAAATTTGTCTCCTCAAAAATAGATAGCTGTGCTAAAAGAGCTACCATAAATTTCAATAAAGCCAATACGAGGTGAAACTGGCTAACCACAATAAGTTTGTTTATTTACTGTCCTCAAAAGTTATATCAATATACTGCAATTTCAAACTCCATCTTCAAATTGTATAATATACCTTCAAGGCGAGATATTTTTAGATGTATTGTATTAATTGAAACAAATTTCATCTAACGAAATAAAAGGCAATATAACATGGGGCTATATAGCTTAATAAAAAGTCGAAAACTCTTTGCGTATCAACATTCTATTTACTTGAATATTTCATTTACAACAGACATGTAGATGACTCAATAACACTGACCTTGCTTTGTCATGCAGTGACTGATATAAATTTTACTTTCTTATTATGTCTTGCAAAAGCAGAAAATCCCACGCATAATTAAGTTTCATTTATTGAGAAAGTTTTCTGATCAATAGCTGCAATGACATTTTATTGTCTTTTGA
Source organism: Darlingtonia californica (assembly GCA_032270445.1). Lineage (NCBI taxonomy): Eukaryota > Viridiplantae > Streptophyta > Magnoliopsida > Ericales > Sarraceniaceae > Darlingtonia > Darlingtonia californica. The sequence continues at coordinate 16,321 of JAUBWS010050489.1, forward strand.
AATGATATGACATAATTACAACTTTTTTAACTACGTCAAGGATTGTTGACTGGGATTTTTTATATGAACGTTTCACTTATCATTGTTGTTGACAAAATTGATTCATGATATCCATCACGGACAAGTACAACTTGCTTAATGCATAATACATAATGCATAATGAATAAAAATTAAAATATCTCAGCAAAGATACAAGCTATGTATCTCAAATTTGGACCAGGACTTTGTAATGCCAATGTGAGTCCATTCTAAAAACTTCAGTTCTGCCACTTGTATTTTTGGTATTTTACAGAACAAAAACTGAAATTTTTAATAAGTTCACTTCTGTTAATCGTTTTGACGTGAAAATTTGATCATAGGTAGGTATTATAAAAACAAACAAAATGTAAAAATATCATGTGACCAACGTGTATTTTACAGACCACAAACAGTTTTGTATACTTCTATTTTGCAAAATACACATTGGACATATAGTATTATTTACTGCAGTTACTATAAGTAATATCTACCTATCATCGAAAATTTCAAGTCAAAACAGCTGATAAATGCAAAGTTATTGCAGTTAAAATACCAACCAGACAGGTGGCTGAACTGAAAGTTTCAGAATGAACTTACAATGGCAATGACAGAGTTGTGAACAAAATTTAAAGTTTGTAACATATGTAGTTTTTGGAGATATTTTAAATTTTGTACATTATGCATTATGTATTATGCATTATGCATTATGCAATTTGTACTTAAGGCCATTCGTCACAAGTTAGGCACATCATGGAGATGTGGGAATAGACAAATAGTTTTAATTATGTAAGTCTTAAAGATCACTATCGACTCTTTTATGTATATAATTAGTTTATTCCAATATTCCCATACTAAGTGGCAAAATATAATGTGCCAAACTTGTGACGAATATCACAAATACTATTTCATAGATTGTTTACATTTGAGGCAACCATAACAAACAATTTTACTATGAATAGCTGATATGAAAAATATTGACAAACTGAAAGCATTTATCATTTATGAAAGTAGTTTCCATAAAGATTTTTAGTCAGAGGTCAGCATGCGCCAGCTGCCCCAACAGCCATAATTTATCTGATTTAAGAGAATCCTGTGAAATAAAGTACTTTAAAAAGCAAAGTTTGAAAATGACGGCCGAATAGCTCATTTGGCTAGGCGTTGGTCTCGTAATGCATGGGTTCAAATAAGGGTTCAAATCCCACACGCGGCTGCTGCTACTCTAAGTATCAACTTACGCTTCGGCTTAAATATCGAAAGCAACGGTTGTTCTCCTAAGGTAATAGCGGTTGCCTTCGGTTAAAATCCACATCATAAATCAGCCATGCAATTGCGGGGCCGCTGCCTTGAAATATGGAGTAAAAGGTTGACAGTGCAGGCCCACATCAGCCTAAGGCTGCCATTAGAGCTACGGCTTGCCTGGTCTGGTTAAAATTTAAATCTTTCGTCAGATAAATTAAAAGTATAAATTTTTGGATTATGTTTGGAAAAATTTACTTTTACTCGTAGCTTTTCATTGAAGGAAGATTTTTAATTTTTTTTCATATATTTGAAATTGCAAAAGATTCAGGATTCAGTCATAAAAAATTGCAGAACCTTCACCCATTCAGTAAAAAGTTCCATTTTTTCTTTTTCATTTTCTTCACTTTCAATTCTTCTTTTTTCAAATAAAAATTATTCCGCTTTTTAAAGTCTTTTTGCAGTACCAAAGTTATTAATCTGTTTGTAGTGGATAATGCTTTCGGTAGCCTTACTATTGAATCACGCTGTAATTAACTTTTTATTTGACACAAAAATCAAATCATATATTGTATTGTTAGGTAAAACCTTACACTTACTCCAATTACTTATACAATGAGTTGTATAAACTGCAGCTTCGCTCAATGGGTTACTTTAATCGCTGT
>JAUBWS010050511.1:0-18232 GCA_032270445.1 Darlingtonia californica
ATTTTTGTGCGCGCTCTTCCAGGTCATGTGCGCGCTCTTCCGTGTCATGTGCGCGCCCTTCCGTGTTTTGTGCACGCTCTTCTGCATTTTATGCACGTTCTTCCATGTTTCGTGCGCGCTCTTCTATATTTTGTGCGCGCTCTTCCGTATTTTTGTGCGAGCTATTATTTTGTAATGGGTCTTTATTTTACGAGGAAGATTAATTTTCTAGTCTGTAATATTAAGTATCTGTTTTAGCCTGGGACCTCGATGACTTAGGAAATAATTCATGTAAACTTAAATGGTAGCTAAGCTGTGTATCGACAGGTGCTACATTTCATGGACAGATGGAAGGTTACGTAAGGAAATTAATCCAAGAGGAGATATCGAATTCGGATTCTGATTCTCAGTCCCATCAAGATCTAATCAGTTGTCTGCAAGACATGTCCAGTCCAATCAGTCCACCTCGGCAACTAAATCTACAACAACACTATCCTCAAGCAGTCCTAATTCATCATCAACATTTAATCCAAACCCAAGAGTGGCTTCCAGGATAAATACCCTAATATCAAAAATAAATGGAAAAGGTAGATTTATCAAAAAACAATTTAAACCTGTGACAATTCAATTTAAGTACTTGAGAGTCTTTGACGAGATAACAGAAATTGTAACTGCAAAGTCAGGTGGTGGTACAAGATTTATAGCTATTGATGATCCTGGAACAACATTAGAAACACTTTTATAAAAGGCAATCAATATTTTCTTCATCAATGATAGAAATAACTTTGATGAGTCAATTGAAGGCTCAGAATTTGATATTTTGGACAGTGCACAAAACGCCATAGATAAAGAGCTACTTGTTCTGGAGTTAATGAAAGAGCGGGGATTGTACCCCTCTAAAACATATTTTTTCTTGAAGTCTAGCTCTGTCCTATCTGCTGAGGAAGAACATTTTGACAGAAGAATGAGGAATGCATTAAAAAGAAAGATTTGTTCTAAGTGTAGCCACCAGTATTGGAGTGATTTTTGTGTCTTCTGTGACTCCGATAATACTACTACCTCTTCCAGAGCTAAAATATGTGGAACATGTGGTGCAACATATTTTGATGATTGTTTAAAATGTCTGCAAAATGAGCAATTCAAAGAAAGTTTAGATAAAGACAGAATGAAACAACAGTTACGTCATTCCACCTCAGCAACTAAATCTACGAGAACACCATCCTCAAGCAGTACTCATCCTCCAACATCTAATCAAAACACAAGAGTGGCTTCTAGAATCAAAGAACAACACTCATCTCCATCAGATGATGATGATAACTCTCCTGTATTAGATGCTGCTTGCCTGAGAGAAAAGCGAATAAAATTCCTTAATGAAGAAGGCCATACTTCATTGGATGACAAAGTAAAATCTCCAACTACCGTAAATGAGGAAGACTTTTAAGTCTTAATTTCTTCAGATGAGGAAGAAGATCCAAATGTAACAATTGGTTACTCTTTACCTAAATGTGAAATACAACAGCCTGTTCAAAAAGATGCAGATAAGCAGCTGCTTGATATTTTTGAGCAACATAAACTTAATGGTGAAGTAAACTTTCGTATTGTACGAGAAAAGTCCTTCAAAAACTTTGAAGACTACCTCAAAAAACCATGGATATCTTGTTCCAAGAAAATTAAAATTGTGTTCCTTGGTGAATCTTGTGTTGATACTGGTGGACCAAGACGAGAATTTTTTTCTGGTAAGAGGATTTTCAAGTAATATTTCTTTATTTATCAAACTTCGAAGGAAACAGTGAAGTCTTAGACCTCTCACAAGTCTTTCACAAGCATAAGGTTTATAAGTTTATTGATGCTCAGATTTGACTCAGAATTTTTGGCAATCTCTGGTTCGAAATGGTTTTTGAATGAAGTGAAGATACAAAATGAAAGAACTTGGCTTTTAAATTTTATTTTTTAAACAATTTTAAAGCCTACAATCATAGGGGGTACCAGTGTACCTTACTGCCTTAATGGTACTAATTAAGGCGGAAATTAATACCCGCAAAAATTAGTACCACTAAGGTATATATCTTGAGATAATCACATTTCAAGATAACCATATTCGAGCCTACTCAACTTGAAATTCCAAGTGCTTATAAAAAAACGTATATTTCTTATAAAAAATTTTCTGATATAAAAAAGTGAAACGTAAAAACACTCTTCAGTTTTGTGAAGACTTCCCTAAGATGAGTCCTAAAGTTGATTTTAATGTTATGTTAATAGTGGTAACTGCACATGCTCTGTATTCTACAGAGCCACCAGATAACAATGTGGGGTGGTGGGGCCAAATTTTCTGAAAAAGGACTTAGGATAATATTTTGCTTGATTCAGTGTCACCTGCAGGACCATGGTTGTGGTCAAGGGACCAGAAAACCTTTTTAAATTTGACCCTTCTAGAGTGGCTAAGAAACACCTAAAATGAATAGAAATTGGGAAAAAAGAACAACTTGTCAGAATTCTAAAAAGGAGCAACGATCTATGAACAGAAAAGAGGCCCCCCCCCCCCTGACAGTCCTGTTCTACAATTTTGATTTACTTGCTTTTGGAAGTTTGGCGCTAAACCAAGTATGGGTTTATCAGATAGATTGTCCCCTGTGTTTTTGTGTTATGTATGTTATATATTTTGATTGTTTTTTCAGAATGTTTGAAGCAAGCAGAATATTCTCTTTTTGCTAGTGGCTGGCCATTAAAAAGCACTATACTCATAGAAAATAGAAGCTACTTCAGTGTTGGCAGGCTGATGGCATTGACAATGATTCAAGGTGGTCCTAAACCGTTATTACTTTCAAAAGTTGTCTACAATTATTTGAGTAGTAGAAATCAACCTTCTTCAACAAGCTACAACGTTCCATAAGAATTCCTTACTGATAACTTAATTGCCAAAAAGGTTTGTTTAATAAAATTCACTATATTATTGCAAGGTGGGTTTTGATAATAGCAAATTAGTGGAGGATTTACTAAGGAAAAAAAGAAGTCATTTATGTGTATTGCATTATAGTCTGTCATTTGTAGAATTTCTCTTTTTTTAGTAGAGACTGTTAGAAGCGTCTCGTGGGTCTAAAAACTGAGAACTATCTCTATTCATAAAAGTGTCATGATTATAGAAAAGAGAAGCTTTTTCAGTGTTAAAAGGCTTATTCGAAGAACAATTTCACATTATGCTTTGTAACTTTCAGTGGTTAGGCAGTTTTCCCAAATGTAGGTAAAGTTTTCAATAATAATCCAAGTGCATAAAGGTATTTATTTCTCTTTAGTTATTAACAGCTAAAACGGATGGCGAATTCGCACAGTTTTTGAGTGATGATTTTTGTGATGATCTGCTGACAAAAATTGGATATTCTGGGCTGACCACAAAAGAAACTTTACCAAATAGGGAGAACCTTCTTAAGTAAGTTTGAGTTGTCTTCATATTTTCCTTGGAATGTGTACCAGATAGAAAATAATCTAAGAATGAAACCTAGAAACTTGCTAATGAAAGGATTGTTTTGGTGAAACTTCCTGATGTGATTTATGTTGTTGACTGGTCTGATAATATATGAACAATTTTGAATAGATCATTAAAGTTTAAGAAAACTTTTCGAACCTCATGCCTTTCTATTACATAGAGTTATATTAATAATTTGACCTTAAAATTTTACACAGGTTGTATTATTTCAAATTGGAAATTGAACCGATAGTTCCTGCATTGCAGCAAATTATAGAAGGTCTTGACATTGATGGGTTTTTGCAATGCTTGAGACAGTCCCCTGCAGGCTTCAAAGATTCCTTTGTCAAGTCGGAAGAATTATCATTAGAGGCTTTCATGGATCTAATGGATGAAGTTAAATTCAGTGACGAAGGATCAAACAAACATACAAAGGAAGTTCAAGCTTACAAACATTTATGTGACGCATTTGAAATGATTTTTCTTGATGGTAAGTTATTTTAGCTCATACTACTAAACACAAGTGCTAAGTAATTTTTCTAAATTTGTAATCAAGACCACCACTTAGTACACAGGTACTAACTCACCTTTAGGGACCACTTCCTTGCACTGGGTCCCGAAATCTTAGTATTGACCCCCAGGAAGTGATCGCATGTGCTGTGAGAGCTTTTCAATAGAATAAGTACTTATAATCTGGGAAAGGGTTGGTTTGCAAAAGAGTACAGAAACGTACGGGGAGGGTACATTTTGTACCTTTAAATAAGCAAAAAAAAATCGAAAAAACCCATATGAATGGGATTGTAACAAACATCAGCACTTGAAGGGTTAAACGATATTTCTTTATATCAGGACCATCAACACGTAAGAGGTCAGCGTAAATTATAATTAATTATTTGCAAATATTGCTAAATTGATAAAATAACACATTTTGTCAACTATTTTATAGAGTCTTGCGTCGTAAAGCCACCACAACTGCTGCAGTTTCTGACCGGTGCAATTTCGGTGCCACATTTGGGTTTCGGCAGTAAAATAAAAATCAAATTTAAACATGATTGTGCAAGCCAGTGTCGATGCAAGGTAGTAGTATCAAGTTGTGATTTGGTATTAACCATACCTATCCACATCCTGAATGAATTGGATTTCATAGAAGCAATTCAGATGTCCTATGGATTTGGCAGAGTTTAGTAAATTTAAGAGCCTGTTTATTTCATTTGACTGTTTGATAACGTATTTTGATCCATTGTTATTTTCTTATATGAATGTCTTAAGTTATTAATCATTCCGAAAAATTTTTCTCGTACCTTAGGGAATAAATTTTCGCGAGAATAAAATTTCCCGACTTCGCAAATAGAAAATTTGAAATTTTAAAGCTTTCTCGAGAATTTATTAATTTCGTATTTTACATTTTTTGAAAATGCTGAAAAAGGAATTTCGCGAATCAACTAAACTAAAAAAATTCGCAAGAATTAAATTTTGCAAATGCTGCAAAAGGAAAATGAAGGAAAATCGTGAAATTAAATTCGCGCGAAAATTTATTCCCTTAAGGTAAGTTGAAAATATGTTTTTGCGCGATGACTTAGTTTAGTTAATCAGATTCTATGAAAATAAAGACCTCATTAGAAAGACAATATGCCAAGTCGCTTCTTTTTTTCTGATGTTACAGTACGTTTACATACTTCTTTGTAATATATACCCATGAAGTAATGGTCATTTATTATATAGGTTTTATTTGTTTGCATTTTTTTCTCAGGTACGTTTACATATTCTTTTGTAATATATACCCATCAAGTATGGTCATTTATTATATAGTAGGTTTTATTTGTTTGTATTTTTTTTCTTGTATCTTTTACTTGTTTGAAAAGAGCATCTTACATTTTTGTCTTATAACGATATATATGATACTTTGGGAATTAATTTTCGCGGTTTTTGACTAAATCCGCGAAAATAAGTTCCCGTGAAAAATCCTAGTACCTAAGTAAGATCCACGAAAATTAGTTTATTATTATTAGGCATAAGCGAACGGGAGGAAAAAAATTAGGGGGGCTGAGCCCGAAAGTCTTAAAAATTACCCGAAAAATATGCGCTTTGCCCGCACGAAAACGAATTTTTTTCTCAAATCCTGGGGGGATGTAGCCCCCAGTCTCCCGCCTCGTTCGCCTATGGTAAGGGGGGGGGGGGGGGGGGTGATTGTAAAGGAAATATTTTCTACTGCAACAAAAACGAAAGTTCAAACAAAGAACAAAAGGAAGATGCAAAAGATTAACATTCAAAGACAAAACTCTTCAAAAAATCTTGTATTTTGACTGATTAGATATACGAAAAAGATACGATAACTGGATTTCAAGAAAACATCAATGATTGGAGAAATTGATAACACTGGCATTTCTAAGGAGTGCTTTCTAAGCACTTGCAATATTTTAATGAGAAATGCAACTTTTGTAGTTTATACACTATGTGTTTTATCTAGATTAATTTTCCTGTATGTTTCTTGTTTAAAGAATTTTTTACCTCTCACAAAAATTTCTGGAATTCGTCCGAAACTTAGGTTATGAAACATCCGAAAACGTTTTGTCCGAAAACCTTGCTCGAAAATTCGTTTTGCTTAAAAAATATGTAATCTTACATAAAATCGACGCCCTACTCTTTTTCAAACAAGACAACGCTCGAAATTTTATTAATAATTGTTTATTAACATAACTTTTTTTGTTAATGAAAGGGTTAAAACTCAGAACTTTAATATTGAATTTTGAATAAACATGTTTTTATGTTACTACTGTTGAAAGTAAAGTACCTTTATTATGATACGAAAATCTTAAATCCTAAACCTATTATTTAACACATCTTATTTAACTTTTTTTAATATGCCTGCAAGCTTAACTATTTCGAGTCGACATGACTAAAATTTCAAAAAATTTGCTCTGTTTCGATTTTAATTGTTTTGACCTGTTTTTATATATTGTGATTTTGAGATTATTTAAGAAACTAATGGTGGCACTAAAGGATACAATTTAAAACTTTCATCCTCTTCCCAAATGGTTGAGAACACGTCTTCTTTGTAAGAATGTCTGTGTGTGCTTATTTTCTGAAAATTAAAATAAAAGACTTTATAACACACAATAGACACTAAACTATGAAAATTGACTGAATTGGTATATAATCAAATACTCCTTTTAGTTAAAATTTCGCTTTCTTTTTCATTACTTTTATTACGAACTTTCTTTCTACACACAAAAAAATAACAAACAAAAAATTGATCATTTTTCATTTTGTCATTTTTCTCTCTCTTGAGAGTTGAACTGAGCCTGGGCATGTTTTTAAGATGTTCTTAATTTCTGGCCAAATCTCAGCCTGGATGTTTTTATAAACCAGGTTCTAATAAAATAAATAAGTGTAATTGGCCATTTATATAAATTACTTTGAACTTTCTTGCGCAGTGAACAGTGGATCTCAAGTTATTTAATTTATTGATTTATTTAATTTTCAAAATGCTGGCAAAAACAGGTTTTTTGCTAATTAAATAACGACCAGGCAATCAAAACTTTCTTATTGATGCGCTTCTTTGGAGCCATAACTGAATTTCTGGTATTGAGTTGTAAGGTGTTTTAAAGTTTTAAGGTGTGACGAGTGTCTGGCTTATACCATTGCAAAGGCTGTGGTTGTTTTCAGACTATATCAACATTTTACTCTTGCTCTTTCAAGCAAAAATTTAGATATTCTAGAATCGCCAGAGTATGTGCACGCCTCACCGTTTGCAAAGTTGTGTATTTGCCATGGGATGGGCTTGTGTTACTATGAGATGACATGAAAAAAATCCACTTTCTTTGTATCCTAGAGATTTATACATACGAAACTTTTTATTTCACACAGAAACTAAAACGTCCTAAAATAAAGAAAAAATGATTTTCGTCTTTCTGTCCACAAAAATTCAAATTTTACCATCGAAAGAACTTGTGTTGATAAGCATGAAAATATTCCACTTCTTTATATCCTAGAAACTCATCCAGACGAAACTTTTTATTTCACACAGAAACTTAAACACTTTAAAAATGAGTAATCAAAATTCCCAAGTGGGCGAAATTAGCAAAACGCCAATTTGGAGGAGGGTCTTTCTTTTCAAACGGCACGTAGTCTGTTCAATCCAAAAACTATCAGCGATAGTACACCAATACACCTTTTTTTGATTATACAGATTCTTATAAAAATATAACACGCAGTAGGTTTTCTAACAGTGTCTATCAAAAAGTTTTATACAAAAACTTTTAACGCTTGTTTTCCAGTACACCCTTTTCAATTTATACCGATTTTTATAAGAATAGAAATTCTTTCTTTAGCCCTTTCCAAGAATACAAATTTTCAAACGCAATAACAATTTTTTCAAAAGTTATTGAAGAAAAGATCATTATTTTTTTGATTTATTTTCCAATTATACAATTTATATTATATCATTATATAATTGTGGAGTTGTTAATTATTAAAATTTAGTGAGTTTTTGTAAAGTTATAAAAATGGAAATATGTTATTAAATTTTCAACTGAAAACTTTGGTCGCCTTGAACCAAAAAATTTATGAAAATGTATTTTACTGACCGGGTGAAATAGACAATGATTACAAAAACAGAAAAAAATGTCAAATACCACACATAATTTTCAAAATTGACATTTCAGTCCAAATTTGAAGATTGTCAGGCAATTCAATCTTTCAAAATAGCCTAGAGGCCCTTTTAAGCTGTTGGTGTGTAAAATGCACGCAAAACAGGTGGCCGAATTAAAACATGTTTCAATAGTCTAATTTTGCAATTAAAAAATTTATCGTTACGGACGGACAATAACACTTTTGAGGCTTATTACAAGATGGCACGAATGTTTATTATACCGACCGCTTCCTTCGCTGACTAACGTTATCGAATTAAATTTATCGGCCACGTATGACGAAGATCAGAAGAAACTTTACATTACTTGTATGGGAACCAGGGCATAGGAAAAGGTCAAGAAAACGTCCTAAAACAACATGCGTTGACCAGACATGCGATGACACCAATATGACGAAAGAGAAACTGGGAAGAGCGATGAACGATCGGGAAGAGTGGAGAAGAATTGTCAAGGCGTCCGAGTCCGGTCGACTCGGTAAGGTAAGTACAAAATGGCAAAACCACATTTCAAATTGATTAGGCCTTTGGTTATAAGCCATATATATAGAAGTGTTAACAATCAAACATAATTACCATAAATATGTTGTAGAGACTTTTTATCGTTGAAAAATGTAAGCGTTACGTCGTATAACGTTTACAACCAAAATCTTGTCTAAACTTGGTTAAAAACCAAAAAACGCATTTTCCCGAACAGTTAGTATAAATCAAATAGCTTTCCATCTAGAGTTATTATTCAGAATACTGCGGATCGTCACGGACGGACAAAAATTGCACGATGGAAAAAAATGGCTTGGATGCAAGTAACGCTACAAATCACTATAACCTCATCTTTTTTTTTTTGATTTTCTGTGTTCTTCCATAATCATTTCGTAAAACAGCTTGTATAAATCAAGAAAAAAGAAAAAAATGTCCGTCCGTAACGATTTCTAGTGAAAATAAGAGGGTAATAACTAATAGGAAGTAGATGTGTTCATATACAAAGCCTAAAATGAACGTATCAACCTTTTTTAGACAGAATTTTGATTTATGTTCAATTTGAATTTGCTTAAGTTCTTGTATAACCTATCGACCCTTTTTACGTCAGCCATAATGGCGTTTTGTCAAGATTTTTATTTTGCAGGTTTCCATATACCTCTTTGTTAGTTTTGTGCTGCTAACAATTTGAGGTTTGATTTCCATATTTTTTGCAAACAGACTATGCTAGTGCATTGCGAATTTTGATGTCGTAGGTAGAACTGCCTATAAATGAGCCGATGTATTTGAACTCGTCCACAATTTTGATAGTATCGCCAATTTCTGCCTTGACGTCATGACTGTCTTCGTGATTGAAGATCATTGCTTCTGTTTTTTTGGCGTTCAAGTTGGCTTCGGTCTCTAAGCGTTTAGCACTCCCCGGGTATTTATGATTTCTGAGGCTAATAAAGCTAGGTCATCGGCAAAATCAAAATCAGTTACAGAAAGAGGGTCTATTCTTCGGCTTCTATGTTTTTTTAATTGAAAACCTAATCTCTCTCCATCATCAGTGATTGTTTTTTGCATGATGTAGAATATACCAAAAATGTAGAGTGCAAGGGGGTCACCTTGCAATACCTAAGCTAGCTGCTCAGATAAGTCGAATTCACCAGATCATAAGGGATTTCATATTGCCAGTGTATTCTCAACACCATTCCTCTATGAATGCTGTCAAAAGACTTTTAGAAACCGATGAACAGTAATGAGGTTTCAATATTGTTTGACTTGACCCTATCAATAATCTTTTTTAGTGTTAGTATTTGTGACCTGAATCCGTTTTGGTTTGCTCTCAACTTTTTATCCATAACTGGTTGAATCCTATTGAGTATTAGACGATTGATGGTTTTTGCGACAATTGAAGATAGACTTATTCTCCAGTAATTTTCAGTGCTGCGTAGCTCCCCTTTTTAGATATAGGACAAAAATCCAATTTGGACTAATGTTTTGATGACGTCAGCAAAAATTGAGCTTAGCGAGCAAGGAGCTTTGTTGCTTCACGTTAGCGGATGGGTCGCTGAAAAGATTCCTCCTTTTTATTTTAAGACAGGTGCATCCGTATTATTTAACAGTGCATCCGTATTTTGTATAGCCCGATAGACCTAGCCCGGATTTCTAGATAGTAGTATGCTTAAAATAATCAAAAACGCTAAGAGCAAAACTGTCAATTTTCATCGAACTATGATTTCTCGTTGCGAACCACAAGTAATAATTTTTGCTATGACACACGTAATGACATGAATTCACATCCTACACAAATACTTTCCAATACAGTGCGTGCTATAATGCTTCACATGAATGAGAAAATTTAGTGCTTGAAAGTGATGAGTGTAATAAGGCTCAAGCCTGCAGCGGGGCATTTTAGCGTAAGCTACTGACTATTATTAGTTTATTTGAGATTCCATAAAAAATTTCACCTTTCACAAAGTTTTAAATAAATTATATCATGCAACGTCGAGGTATAACAAATATTTAAATCTATTACGTCATCAAAATGGTGACATGATAAAGGCGAAAGTTTCTCGATATAGCAAAAACATTTTCCGAATTGGCGCAAAGTCCATAGTATTCCCTATTGAATCCTCAAATTTTGAATATTTAATAAACTTACAAATATATGTGAAAAGGATTCGTATTACGCACTTTTGTTTTCGTACTTCTTGGGAAAGGCTTCGAATTCCCGCTACCCAAGTTTGTTTTTTAGTGATAACTTTTGAACCAGTTATGCTATGATGTTGATTTTTTGTGACTATTCCTAAAATTCTTCTGGAAACATTTTAGCGGAAAGATTTTATTTATTGGAATTACTCATCTTGAGCATTAATCAATTTGTCAAAGGCAGGGAAAGTTAAATTTTTTTTTTGAAAGCTATCAAATATGGTCATATTATGTATCCTTGTTTTTGTTTTTTCAAACAGAATCAACATTTTTGATGTTTATTTTGCTCATTTTCGGCATTTATTTCATGCCATCACTTTAATGACATGTCATTTTCCATACAATTTTAACTTTTTTCATGAAAGTTTTTACTATATTATATAATTTTGCTTCAAATTAATAAGGTGTTCTGACTGTAATGTAATAACGGAAAAATATGAAAAATCTCTTTCAAATGTGAAATTTGTCATAAAAGGTTTACGTAGTTAATACTCATTTGACATGATTTCATTGACTAATGACGTTATTATACAAGTATTGTCATCATTAAAAATTATTTCTATAATGAATATTATTATCTGCCTATAATATCTACTACTTTTAAAAAGGAATAATTGCCTTTATATAAAGAAGAAATTAGCAGGTCCTTTTTCGGTTAAAATTGCAATAAATGATGACGTCATCCAAAAAAATTGATGACGTAACCAAAATTTATTTTGACAAATTTTAATTATTTAAAGTGGTTGAAGTTCATGCCAACTTTCAAGTCCATATCTACTATATTAAGAAAGCTAGATAGGGGAGACAAAATGGTCCCCTCCCAGTATTTCAGAGCCCCTAAAAACCCATTTTAAATAGGTTGAATTAAATTTTCGTTGGAAAAAAATGACGGATGTTCTTAAGGTGAACAAACAAACAATTGAAGTTTTCTTCCATTTATTCAACATCGTACACATTTCTGTGTATGAAAAGTTGCACGTAGAAAACTTCGGTTTCTCACATCACTGCTTCAGATTCTGATAGGAATAGAAACATTAGGGCGAGTTTCTCATCAAATTCCTAGGTTACGAAGAGATTATGTTTATCAAGGGAGAATACGAAACTGAGAAACAATGTGTTTCCAATTGAAAGAAATACGAAATCAATACTATTTTGCAATGGAAAACTGGAAAATAGGTGTGTCAAGACTTTTTACCACATATAAGGGTATTCAGTCGGACCTACCTGAAAAAGACTGGGGCACAAGTTGCTTGACACTTATTGTATATAAGGCACTGAAAAATTTAGAATGACAATCACTCATCAAAAATCGAAAGTTTTTGCTGTTATCAAGTGAAACGTGAAAAATCTTGTCAAAATGGTGGTAAGTATTTTCCTTTTTGTTCTTTTTTTGTAATTTATGCTATTAGATTTAGCATCTAGAATTTATATCCCGTGTAGAAATAAGTAAACCCTAAATGCATTCAGAAGACACGTCCACAAAAATTTTCAGCAACATATATTTCCTTTTGGCAAGGTTTGCAGCTAACAAATCGACGGTTTGTAGAATCTATCAAGATAACTGCAAAGGCTAAATAAAAAGTTCTAGATAAATATCCGTTTCATAAGTTCAAAGACCGTCCGAAATGTCTTTTTCAAACTTTTTTTCAATAGACCCTACAAATGAAATTATTTTTTCCTCAAGACGATTGACAAAAAAAGCATTTTTCTGTTTAAATTTAAATTTGAACTTTCATTTATTTTAGTTGCTTATGTTGGTACTGTTGATGGCATGCTCTTGTTGGGTAAGTCTCATGTCCTTAAAATGTACCTCGGTGTTGAAGATAATTATAGGAATTCCAAAGGAGTTCAATGAGAGATTGAGTAGTCAATTGGTTGAAAATTTCAAATGCTCAATTATCGGTTTTTTATGGGTGATCTTGTATGCTTTGTATTTCTAGTGAGGTAAGGGAAACTTTACAAAAGCACATAAAACAAAATTGATTTTTACCCTTTTTATCTAGGATCACATAATTTTCAGTTTCATAACATAGCGATCATTCTCCTTCCGCTGGAAAAATCACTAAGAAACGTATGTGGAGAAGTGCATTTCTACTTAAGCGTTACGCAATTTGCGTGTCGCTTAAATAGAAATGACTTCCTCCACGGATGTTTTTCATGATTTTAAGAGGTAAACAAGTAAATCATGGTTGGCTTTATGTACCCTTTTCCTATAGACAAAAATTTCAAGTAGTTAGGAAGTTTCCAAGGTTATCGTTAAACTAGTCTTTAATTTTCTGATAATTCTTTATTTTCATTTTCTCAGGCAACAGAATCGATGGACTTGAAATTTGAAGAAGGCGGAGCGAAGTATCGAGAGCATATTGTAGTCGACGAAAGAGCAAACACTACAATCTATGAGGTGCCAAAACATGCAAAATTGGGACAATCGGCTAACCTTATTGATAGGAATTCTGTAAGTCTAACCTTTCTCGACATTATTATTTAGTATTGTCACGCCTTTATTTTAAACTATTTCGGTATTTACCCTAAAATTTCAAAACTGCCAAATTTATACTGGAACGGACTCATCTTCTCAGACGAATAAATCGACTGAAAAAATGCATTTCTTATGTTAGACGAACCGATCGTCAACGTAACCTACTTGTCCTAGAAGATTAATTAATAATAAAATAGGCTAATAATATTGAGAAAGTTTTGCTATGTTTGAATTTTACTTGATCGTTTGGAAGCCATAAATTACTTTGATTTGAAATAAGGTAGGACATGCTTAGGAAGACGTGGCATTAGCAAGATAAAAATACAAAAAATTCCGAGCAAACACTTGTTGCATTACATATCAACTGTCCAATTAGACTTTCGAACAAGTTTTGTTGGTTAGACATGTTGAAAGGAATGAAAATTTCTGAGATTCAGTAAAACATTATGATGTCATATACAATTAATTTACTCTGTGGCTCTAACACCGCCAAGAAAGTAACCATTGATATAAACTAATTGCAGATGCAGTAAAGTTTTTGGATCAAAACCGGTTTTTCTTTTCTTTGTCACGGGTAGTTTTACTCTCTCCAAATTTGAGGGTTATAGACCATCTTTCGTTGTTTTATTCAGCAATTTTTAAGACTAATCAGCTAATTCCAAGGGTTAAGATAAGATAATAGCGAGGTTAAGCAAACTAAAATCTACAATGTAAAACGTTGCCCAGCCGTTTTGGAAATTAGCATGCCAAGAAACTTTCAGCAGCACAATCGATCAGTGTCTAAGTTCGGCTGCCGTTACGTCGTAAATTTTGGTTTGCTTAACCTCACTATTAAGCCCCGGTGTTTCGTCGTAACGAAGTCACTATTTTTAAAATGTAAATGTTTTTCAGGGCGTGGAGGTAATAAAGATGACGAGCTTGAGGAAATGTTTTGTGAGGAAACTTCCAGTTAATGAACCATCTAACAAAGAAGTTGAACACACACTCGAAAAGGTACTGTAATAATTAAAAGGGATTTTTAGAATAACTACATCCGTGTACAGTGGCCCGTCGGATTCATTCTAGTGAAAGCTCCGGTATTAAAAAGGCTCAATATTTAATTTCCCCCGGTGGCAATTAATCAAACCTGTTTAACATGACGAAGAATTAAGTTAAACACGGTGAAACGTTTTAGTGCTTCATTAAAATTCTGGACGCAAAGTTGCAGTGCCTCATCAACACTTTGGAAGTAAAGTTGTATTACCTCATCAACATTCTGGAAGTAATGTTGTAGTGCCTCACCAACACTTTGGAAGTATAGTTGTAGTGCCTCATCAACACTTTGGAAGTAAAGTTGTGTTTTTTTATGTGAATTACTTCTAATTTTATCCACCCAAGTGAGTTTGAAAACTTTGAAAATTTAAGACGTTTTTTGAATTTCCCTACCGAGTACTAGACTATAACCACGCCTCAGAATACCTTGTATTTAGAAATAAATACAAGGTATTTTGAGGCTCGGACATAGACTAACCGAGTACAGGAGACAGTGGTGTCTGATTGCCGCCCTTTCTCCGGCACATTATAATAACAACTCGATACCCCTATGTTCTATGTGCAAAATAACCTCTGTATGAGAAGAATTCAAAAATAAAAAAAATAGTTATTCTTTTTTATAGTCCTAACTTGATAAAACATTTATCATTCCCCTAATGAATGTGTGAATGCAGTATTTTTCATCTACGCGCACATCAGCACTTTTAAGCTGCGCGTGGATAAAAATGCTTCTCAGTCATGACCTCTTAGTTTTATTGTGAATATAAATTAACGGAAGGTAATTTCTATCAGGAAATACATCTGTAAATACAACAAAAATACAAAACTCAAAGTTAAAAGATTTTATAAAGTTAAGATAACAAGTATTCAAAGTGCATATGTGACGGTCTACGGGAAAAGGGGGCATAAAGCTGTCCATGATTCACATGTTTGCCTCTCAAAATCATTAAAAAACGTCTGTGGAGGAGTGCATTTATATTTAAGTGACACGCAAATTGCGTGTCGCTTGAATAAAAATGACCTCCTCCACAGACGTTTTTCATGATTTTGCAAATAGGTGGAGTATGATCGCGTTAAAAATGACCATGGCCCTTTTCCCATGGAACGTCATGGAATATTATTATAAGAGTTTAGACATCTCATCCCATCAATTTCCACTGTCCTCAATAAAATAGTCCAAAAATAACCAATTCTTTTAAAAGTTATTTGAAAGATAGCTGTCAATAGGTTTTTTAAACCATTTCATTTTTCAATACTTTAAATAAGTTTTGAGTCTGACTTCTGTCAACTTGAAAACAATAATGTATGGACATGCATCACCCTACATATAGGCACCTGTATTTGTCGACAAACTACGGACACATATAATACAATTTTAACAAAGTTCACACTATCATACTGTCTGCAGAATAATAGATTAATTTTACATTCACATTTTTATTCAGGTTGGATTTAAATTCCCTCACAACAAATATATGGTTGAAAACCACGATTTTGTACCCGTCCGAAAGTTGCGTTTGTCTGAAGTTTCCACCATTGTCCGAAAGTTCTGTATGAATTACGAGATCTACAAAGTAAAAGACATAACAATAAGTCAACTGGAGAAAGTCGCCACACGCTTTTTGACACAAGGTAATATACGCAAACAATTCCGTTTGATAGTATTCAAACTTTTTTTAACTTTTAATAATAAGTCAACTGGAGAAAGTCGCCACACGCTTTTTGACACAAGGTAATATACGCAAACAATTCCGTTTGATAGTATTCAAACTTTTTTTAACTTTTGATAACTCTGTTTAAAGAATTTCAAGTGGACTAAAATATTCTTGAAGTTTCATTGTTTTCCAGCCTCATTTTGAATATTAACTATGAACAGAAATTTGATAGTTGCACGGAAATCCCTTTTAAAAGATTAATAATTTTTTTGATAATTTAAGTATCCCTTACTTATTCACATTGGGCTTTTCAAAAAAAATCTGTCCACCCTATGTTGAGGATATGGACTAACACGAAAAATATCAAGACACCTGAATATCCAAAAATAGCACTTCAAACCCCTGGATTTGTCCTATTCTCGCATTGAGACCCCTTGGACATCCACTGTTTTGTCGATTTTTACACCCGAGACCCCCTGGAAACAAGCGCAAAAAGAGGTAGAGGGTTAGCAGAATTTTAGCAGGAGTTTTACAAGTCGTTAAAATATCATTATGTTTCGTCAATATATAAAAAGGATAATTACTTTCGATCCATTATTCTGCTACCAGTTTTTTGTCCATTTTATTCATTCTATTATTTCAAGCTTATTTTGGTAAATCTCCAATCTTTACACAAAAAAATATACGAAATCGATCAGGCACCGATACCGAGGAATAACAAAATTTCAGGTGGAGATTGATATGTTGTTAAAAATGCCATGATATATAGTCAATATGTGACGGTCTATGGGAGAAGGGGGGCTTGGTCATTTTTAACGTTGGCAAAATCATTAAAGAAC
The DNA here is from genome assembly GCA_032270445.1 of Darlingtonia californica. Classification (NCBI taxonomy): domain Eukaryota; kingdom Viridiplantae; phylum Streptophyta; class Magnoliopsida; order Ericales; family Sarraceniaceae; genus Darlingtonia; species Darlingtonia californica. The sequence goes on from JAUBWS010050511.1 coordinate 16,760, forward strand.
GCCTGTGACGCAATTTGCGTGTCGCACAAATAGAAATGACCTCCTCCGCAGACGTTTTTTCATGATTTTGAGATGTAAACAAGTATTTATGGTTGGGGTTATGTCCCCTTTTCCCATAGACCGTCGCATATATAAAAAGGATAATAACTTTCAATCAATCATACTTTTAAAAAATTTGCTGCCACTCTGTCTGGGCCTGCAATAATTGCTTTTAATATCTTTTTATTATTTATTCTTTATTTAGCCCGTTCAAAACGCGCATCACCGCCTGAGTTTGTTTTTTGTAAAGATCCAAACACCTATCGCTTCAATTGTCCATCTGGTGAAAAAATAAAAGCCAAATGCAAGTTTCAACAAAAGTCATGTGTCTACGCCGTCGTTTGTGATCCAAAGGACTTTGCATACCTGAAGTGTAAGGGTGCACCAAGCCATACATTTAACAATTATATTTGCTGTGATATTATATGTATGTAGAGCAGTTGTGAGTTCGAATGAAAGATGCAGTTAAAGAACAATAAACATAGTATGGCATTTATTCTCTTCCCCCTGTATATCTAATATTTCTAAAGTACGAAATAAGAAATAGACGGTTCCCATAGTTTTTGTACCACCATACCTCATTTTCATGAAGATTATATGACAACGAGGCTAAAGAATTCGAAGACATTTGAAATAACTGCTGCGTCAATTCAAACACTTTTTCATGACACAGTTAGACCAGTAGAAACCTAAGGAAATACATCAGAAGCATCCAACAAATCAAAACACAAAACGTAGATAAACAAATCAAAACATAAAACCCAGAAGTACTAGGTTATTCCTTGAAAAACCTAGGAAACAATTTTCTCCGAAAACGAAAAAATCCAGGAGCCCAAAACACAAAATATCTTTTCTTTCTTTCATAGCATGCATAAAATAATTTCAGAAGATATTAATTTTTCAGGACACCTATTTTTTGGACGAACACATCAAATTTTCCAGTAAAACCTTTTAAAGATATTTTACAAACATATAAGACGTTCCCCTAAGCCCTGATGAAATACATTCTTTCAAGATGAATGAAAAATACAAATTTCGTCAAGTGTGTGACAGAAAGAATTTTTTGATTTTCATCCTGACAAGGACTGCTGAAAACGATACATTTTGGTCAAACGGCTGCATAATTGTTGTTTCTTTTAGCTTGAAATTGGGACAAAGAGTGAGCAAATGACTTCAAGCTATTAAAGGTTTTCAATGTCTTTTAAAGTCTTTCAAAGTCACTAAAAGTCACCAAATGTCACCAAAATTCACCAAAAGCCAACGAAAGTCATCAAAAATGCTTGTGCTTAACGTGAACCATTATCAGCTTCTGTAAAGGATACAAAAAGAATGTTAGAATTTTAAAACCGAAAATTGAAAAGTTTCCTCATTTTTAACCGGGAAACCAACTAAATTTTTAAGATAGTGACAATAAAATACCAGTTTTTTTTTTGG